>PNEQ01052899.1:0-15848 GCA_003012365.1 Medauroidea extradentata | reverse complement strand
TTGAGGCATGTGAACCAATAACAGACTTGCCTGAAACCCATTGCTGCTGTGTCACATGTACAACTGGCCACCTACTAGAGCATTCCGCGATTGTTACACTGTCACTGCAATGCTTCCTTGAGGAATGTGAACCAATAACAGACTTGCCTGAAACCCATTGCTGCTGTGTCACATGTACAACTGGCCACCTACTAGAGCAGCAGTCAATGTACAAGTAACTGAGGACACATTGTACACAGGACTGTGGAGTCCAGCCTGCTGGCGTTGAACCCGCGACATTTCCAAGCCTCTAACTATAATGTTCGGTCACCGTGCAATGATAGGGCGATAAGTGGATACAACCTCACTTTAGGCAAAAATATAGACATTGTAATATTGTAGACCATTAAGGTTAAACATTTATTTTAAACATATTGTATGCCAGTAGGTTGATGCGGTTTTTTCCGCCTGTGTGACCGCCCACTGCAAAACTTTAAAAATTGTTTTTTTTTCAATCAATATAAAAAAGGTAGATAGAACGTAACGATACCGTAGGGCCATATGTTTTAAATTTATAAAAAAATATTGTGAAATATTTTTCAAAAACTTACTCAAAAATGTATAATTTTATTTTTGCACGGCACAGTGTTCGTTTTACATACGCTACGTGTGACTACATTTTACACTTTTAAAAATGTTTAACTCTCACAGTTTTCCCACAGCCAAAATTCTCTAGTTACGGGAACATAGGAATAATAAAAACCAAGTGACTTACTAAAATGAAATAATTCACACTAACGTGAGGTATTACGGGTCATATGCTATAATATTTAAAAACACACTATAAAACTCCTTTCTACTTTTTAAAAGCATATCTGAATATTATGACAATATAACTTATTTATAACAATATATAAAAAAACAAAAGGACTTTGTCCTGTGTTTTTAAATCTCTTAGCTTATGGCTATTATATATAATTTCAGTTAAAATTATTTCATTCGAATAAGTCACTTGCTTTTTCTTATTCCACGTCCCCGTAAGTTGCAAATTCTGAACAGTATTCACAAGTAAATTCTATAAAACTAACACTATGCCGTGAAAATATAAAATTATGAATTCTTGCAACGTGTACATCCTTAAGGCAGCCACCTGTGTAACGTATTTTGCGCTTCCTAGGCCTAAAAGTGATGGAGCAGTAAGGGCGAGGCAGCACACGTATCACGCCTGTGCCTAGCCTCTAGGCGCAAGTTACTGTACTAGCGTGCTGGCGTCTCGCAGACAACGCGCCTTTACAAGACTTCCAGTGGTGAGTGATAGTGAGTGAGAGATTTTGGTCAGCGCTTAACATCGAGGTCTTTAGCGCTCCACTGAAACAAGAGTTGCAGGTACCATATGTGTGTTAAAATAGGGACAACAAAACGGGTTGGTTGTTGGTATTACTCTGGGTGGTTCCTTCAACAATGTGTTCTGCAGAAGAAACAAAGAGCCTTGTTGCTTTTACAAACCAGATGGTAACTTCTACAAAACAGATTGTTAAAGGAACTGTCCAGAGTAGTACCGACAAACAAACTGTTTTGCTGTCCCTATTCTAACACAAGTATGGTACCTGCAACTATACTCTTTTTCAATGTGGTGAGGGATGACATGAGGTGAGCATGGAGCAGCATCGGAATACAAGGGCGGGGGAAACGGGAGATCCCCGGGAAAACCCACCGACCACGGCGTCATCCGGCACGATTCCCACATGCAAAAATCCGAGGACCGACCCTGCCGGGAATCGAACCCAGATCGCCTTGGTGAGAGGCGAATGGTCTGACCATTAGGCCACCGCGGCCCCACTTACAGTGTTGGCCCTATAATTTCATGACGTAGTATTTAACATGAACGTGTGCTGTACACGCCTGTACCTTCGAGAAGGTACTGCGCCAATAATTTACATATCTAAAAAAAGGCAGCGAAAGATACTTTTTAGCCATTTTCTGTCGCTAGAGTGAAAATATACTTTAAAGTATAGTGATGAGCTTGAAACTTTTATAGACACGTGTAACGTTTTTTTTTTTTTTTTTTTTTTTTTTTATTTATTTCAATGGGAGGTAACTCAAGTACGATGAGCATTTTTCGAATAATCTGTTAACAGCCGAAGCTCCGCACATCTCTCGCCGGCCTGGGTATACGGCCACCTTAAGCTTACAGTATGTGGTTGGAAGACGTTAGGAAAGTGTTTCTTGTCCCAGCTTACTGATTGCGAGAACCACTCATCGCACTAATGCATGCGAAGGTTTATAGGGAAATGTATTGGCAATCAAGATTAAAAGTCCGATAGCGGTAATGAAGTGCAAATTACTGCAATAATGGAGAGTTACGGTTGTGTGCATACAACAGTTTTTTGACGATCTTTTGTTTTGTTCGTCGTCAGTTCTTAGACCGCGGCTTCCCTGAATTTTTTCGAATCCCGAATCGTTCGGAACATCCGTCGTACTATATACATTTCTTTGCAAAACTGGGTGACACAAAATGTGTTTGTTTTTTAGACACACGTATTTTTTCACTAGAACTTTCTTCATTGGTCGAGCAAACGGACCTGACACGTCGTAACTCATAGAGATCAGTAAACTTGGTAGCTTTAAATCATCTTGTGCATGATTACACAGGTGTCCTGTACTACCGATGACTCCTATCTGCTGATTTATTCAAAACGAAATACGACTAGCGAGTATAAATGTAAAAAAAAAGTCCATTTTCCTACCATGCACACACATATTAAGTTTAAACATTCCTTTAAGTCATTGACCAGTGTTATTCTTAATTTTCATATTCTGTTCCTTCTTTTTATGCAATTTAATCAGTAACTCCAAAATTTAAATTTCGTTTTCCATGTGCCCCTTTATTAAAGCACAACTCATTCTCTGTCTCTCATTCTCTGCCTGCTAAACCTGAACATAGTGTATTTTGTGCACGCATTTAGACTTAATCACATAATAAAATATTATTAAATACATTTTATAATTGAATTAAATCCACAGTAAAAATATTTTCGCTCTTATTATGTAAATACAATTTATGAAATCATCTTTATCATCACGTCATAGATATCCTATTAAATATTTGCCAAGTTTTGACGTAAACAAAAGTAGTATTACAGGAAGTGTGCTTATGTGTATACTCCAGGAAAGCCAATCCTTCCCCATTTTCCCCACCTGTTCTGAAAGCTTAATTTTTGCTAGATCTGCCGGTAGCGATGCGTCACGAATACACCGGTTACCTTGTGGCTTGCACACAGCTATCCAAGAAGGTTAGATAAACGGGATTCTTCACGAGAATACCGAAGTACGTTGGGGTCGAGCTGATTATAGAAGCGACGGGCTGAACATATCGGCCATTAATTGTTTTGATCCCACAGTGAATGAGTGATGGCAGTATCTGCGGCGGGCGGTAAGACTGAAAATGGAAGACGTGTCGAAGTAGCGGAAGAAACTTTTCGACTTTCGGTAAAATAATAGCGAAGCCAAAAATACTAAAGAAAAGTGGTATGTGATATGTCTCAGGGAAATAATACGGAGGTTGAAATAAAAACAGATTAGCTCTTAAGTATCTCCGTAAAATAATTATATACAAATAACACTATAATTACTTTATTTAAAAGTAAATACGTTATAAAAACAATTAGTGTTATTTAAGTTATTTAATGATAGAAACTCAACTGAAGAAGCATAATCTTTTTTGTGTGTATAAATCCCTCAGCTTTGTGTATCTATTACATTGACCCGAACGGGGTTACTCCAAGGGGATATTTGTAATAATGTGGCGAATTATTATTACAAATAAATTAGTCACTGTTACCAAAGTGCCAGCTCTTAGTATACACAGAACATGAATTGCAGTTATTACTCGATTTTCAATAAATTAAAATATCTCTATCTTACAATTTTTCAGGTTTAATCTTCGTTAAATTTACTTTTCTGTTCGAACATTTGCTTCAGTAATTATTTATAATTCTAAGAGTGAAAAATGTTGTTATCTAATACCAGTATCGCAAATAATTTTAATTATTTTTTTTTTTTAGGTAAGCCTGGCTTGAGTACTGCATCTGGAATATACGTAAGTAAATAACTTACATATTTTAGTGTAGTTATATTTTCTTTTGACTTTCTAATTATTATTAATTTGTTTACATATATGTGTACACATGTATTATAGGTTTTCTGTGACTGGTTTCCGCCGCACTACTGTACAAAAAAGTAGGCATTATTAATTCTTAAGTTCTAACTTCCAAGTTCTTAAGTCACCAGCTGTTTGTTAATTTTGTTACGAGCCACAAGAATGGTCAAGATGTATTTTTGTATGAGAATAATGTTCTCGTTCTACACGAAACTAAACATAAATATATGTTTATTAGTTAATTCATTTATGTATTGAATGTAGAATAAATGCACAGTAGTTGTTCGTAGTATGCTAAAATTACTTATGCATACGTACAAGTAACGGTTTAATTAAGTTTACCGGTGGTTAAGACCTGTCACTCAAATCTGCAGATACGATTAAATGTAATCTGACGCACGCAGACTGTTACATCAATGGAGATGGCAGGATTATATTTAAATGTAGTATGGAATATATTTTGTCTGGAAAAACTCTTAATTTCTAGTGCTTAAGTTACAATATATGTTAAGATTTTTTATCGTTACGGATGAGTTGCATATTCAAATCACCAAAATTAACAAAATAAGCGCTTTTAGCTATGGCCTAAATTCGAAAAAGTTTTCAAGGAATATACACACGAATTTATCGAACCATCATCAGGATGCGTGTCGTATAATTAGCTCACATTATGCACATGCGGCTGCCCATTGCACACGCTCCTGTTTTACATTTCTCACTCTTCTTCGGTGTTTTGGAAGCTGCTACTTACAGGCTTCGCCAATTTTCGTCATTGAAGTTAAGCAGCGAATAGTGCCAGAATTTGGTGTAAGTAAAGTTAATAAAATAATTTACGTTTAAATTTTGCCTGGTGATTATCCACAGCAATAATCACATTATATATAGAAATGAACCACCATGTAGAAATTAATTTACCTGTGTACCCGCGCAACACCAAATACAGCATCATTTGCTTTACGTATTTTGCTTATACAGTAATCCTAAAAAAAAACTTTTGTCCTTCAAAGGTTTTTTAATAACGTTAAGTATGAAGAAACCATTTTCCAATGTTTCTTCAGACTCTACACTCATTTAATACTAAGTTAGGTAACTTGAAATTGAAGTTGTTGTGTCATGTAATATTTAGTAATATATTATATCGCCCAACTTCAAATATTTCTCGACATGAACACATAAACCTTAACACATGTATGTCAATAAGTGCAGAACACACAGAAAACCAATTTACTAATTATAAACTTTACTATCCAAAGTCTTAATTTCTTCAGATCTACAAAGTTAGATGACAGCACAAGAAAAACCTATTTCAATTCTATGTAATATTTTTAGGTGTACTTAAGCTATTTTAACAGTTAAGGTTAATTTTCACCCACTTTGAGGAAAACAGTTTTAATAGTTATGCTGTTAACTTCTTGTTTATAGACATGTTTGTATCTCGAACTTAACGAACCAATCGCTGTAGGTCCAGAAAACAGGGTGCCTTACATTATACATGTCGTCACAATAGTGACAAAGATTGTTAAAATCGTTATTGTAAACAGACAAAATTGTTAAGCGGTGAATTGAGCTTTCTTCATTTTACCTTTATAATTTTAACCGGCGAGGCAAACTAGCATGCCGTAATTTATATATATTTAAAGATGGTTTGTCATTTGGTAAATTATAACAGTTTACTAGTCACGAATGAGTATTGGATTAGTACTGTTTGTTGTCTAAGAAAAAATGTTCCGTTGTCATAGGCACATACTAAAACACTGAAGTAAAACTAACGCTGGCTGGTACGAGTTAGTAATCGCTTCGGCACAGGCAACGGAACACGGCTTAGGACCCAGAGAGAGCGAGTGTAGTTCTCACTTCCGCCGTTGGGCTGCGCAAGTGCTCCCCCTACGTTGCAGAACACAAGCGGCAGTTTAGCTCCACGCATTGCCATCTAGTGGCGATCCTGGGTACTGCCAGCGCGGAGCGCCTGTATCGGATTTTTGGTGCTGCGACACATCCAACAATCACAGCATCCGTGTAGATAGTCATTAACGAAACGTGCGTAATTTTCCAGTACAGTACTGTTCGGGAATTACGATTTGATAATAATGGTCTGGAGATTAGCACGTATATCAGCTAAGGAATTTATGTAAGACTTCCATACTAAAATTTCAAATTTTCTCACAACGTTAGCTTCAATCTCATACACAATCTAATTGTTACCGTTTATTGCTTAAGCTCAATGAAATTCTGTGCGCTTCTGAAAAAAAAATGCCACCAAAAATGATTTAATGTACGCTACTTAATGGCGATGCGTACCACAGAGCCTCGGGGAAAGAGTGGATATGAATTTGCAGGTTCAATTTAATTCAGTTCGTATCAGTATCAGTCGAAACTACTTATATTTTGCTATTGCCTTTTTTGTTCATCTTCGTGCGATTCACATCGTTATATGATATTTAGGGAGTTTTTAAATACGCTGAAAAATATGAACATATTTTAAAAATCTATCTACTGTTTTTTCTAATTTTTATTCATGCAGAAATTTTCACCTTTTCCCAGTGCACATAATGGTTCCTGGACGGAAACGATGTTACTAAAAATAACTGAGCCCCGCCGAATATAAATTAACAAATAAATCTATATATTTGCTCAACCCTTTGCTCTCCCGTATGCAACGCCCTTAAAACATAATGTTTACGTTTTTTTTAAGGTTTAGACATTTAACCATTATTCTCACATCATCCGTCAGTATTGACGGACGGTTTGTTTCTTACTGTTAACGTTATATAGAAAGTCAGCCAAAAACCAAAACAAAACTTTTTCTACATGCTGTGGAATTAACTTACGATATTTATCTGACAACCAAACATACGGACTGACATTGTATTAAACGTGCACAACACGAGAATAGTATTGCTTCTTGGACCTTAAAAACCTAACTTAAGTTATTAGAAAGAGACCACACAAAAACTCAAACAGACAGTTGTCCGGAGGAATATATCACATATATGCATAAGTTATTTGTTTCAACTATTGGACAAAATGTTGTATACGCGAAATCATTTTAAAAAATCTAAAAGTTAGGGTTTGTCACAGACACAGTACCGATTTATATATATATATATATATATATATATATATATATATATATATATATATATATGTATATCTATATCACATATTCATGACATTTTGTAACAAATTTTACGAGATGATTCCTTTAAAAAAATGGGTTAAAGTTTTCGGTTGGCGCCAATATTATGATACAAATTTGCGATTGAAAATTGAAATTAAATAGCGGCATTTGTCAAATTAATAAAACGTAAGGAGAAATAAATAGTGAATTTGCGGATATGATTTAATAACATCACGATCTACAACTTGTGAAAAAATTAATACGAGTACCTTTCCACTTTAGTAGATAATGGTGTTGGTTAAGAGTATATTTCGCATATGATTTGTAGCATTGCATTTTTTTTTTTTTTTTTTTTTTACTATTGAATGACACAGTGTGTAGCAGGAGGCCCCAATCAACAATATGTATGCACACAAATATGTATAGTCCCCTATGTTGGACACGTCAGGCAAAATTTCTCTGTACACGCCTAATATCTACTACCGCCTTCCGTCGTCTCTTTTTTTTATTTTACAAGCAACCTTCTGTCCAGTTTTTACGTCAAGTAAATAAAAGAGAAACACCTATGAATGAAAAAGTTAAACTGTTTTTGATCCAACTACACTTCAATAAAATCGACTGCATACATAAAAAAACATGAATGAAGAGCCTAAAGTTTGATATAAATATGTGTCACGAAATGTACACAATTAAATCATTATTTTGTGAAGCGAGAGTTTTTTAATTTTGGTTTTCGTTTTTGAATGTTGCATACTAGATTGATTTAGCTCACCTGCAGTAGGAAATAGGCTGTAAGTACGAAATTTGCTTCTGACTTGTTCCAACGTATAAATTATGATTTATGAATTTGTGAAATTATTCGGACATTTAAAACGACGATAAATCACGGCAGTTAATCTCTCGGAACAAATCAAAGGTAACATAATAATGAGGTAAAGAGATTAATTAAACTGGCACAGTTATTTATCAGTTATTGCTCTATTATGAAGCCACAAAAGTGTATTGCCGCCTTTTTGGAACGATTATTCTCATATTTGCATATCTGTATTCACAATGAATTTGTGTCGTGTGGATAATTTGCAAAATTTTAGGTAACGAGTAATTTGTGCTCGACTATCTGCTAACTCACCCCTACAACCACCCCGCCTGCAAAACTTTGACAAATGTAATTTCCCTTATGATTTCCATATGGGCGGTAGTGTATATTCCTAATTTTTTCACGTTATCTGTAAAAGTAGAACCTACCAAGTGACATAAAAATTGTATGGTAGCAAAACTGTTATTTAGGAGTGTAGCGTTTAACTAACCGAATTACAGTTACTTTCTTCCGAATTTTAACCCCTAAAGCACATAGGGCCTACTATTACAAGTCAGTTTTTTTATACTGTAAAATCAAACATTCTTTTGAACAAATTTTTAACTGTAATTTAATAATTTCATCTGGGCGAGTACTGACATTTCAGCAGTGTTACTTTTTCTCAAATTAAATTAAAGTGCAAGGACTACGTCAGATTGTTCCAAATTTTAAACCGTCAAAGTATTTTAAAAAAATCAATACTGTAGTTGATGTCAGAGGTACAATAGTTTGTATGAATCTTCTTTTCCTTACTAAATTATAATCACGGCACTGAAAACTTGATTGGAATATGAAACGCCATCAAATCGCTCTCACGCCTATCAATTAAGGGCGACTTACACCACGTGCTTCAAATGCGTCGAGGTGTGTTGATAAAAAACTTTTTATTTTTACGAAATTGTTTCACACATTACCATTGTGCCAATGTAAGAAAAGGAAACACACTTCGTACAAGTACAGAATGTAATTGTAAAGTCACCATGCTTATTAAAAGCATGTTTTGAAGCTGTCCAAAATAGTTTAGAACGGGCTTTTCGGAATGCCGTTCTTCAAAATGAACTGATCGGATATATGTGAGATTTAGAAACACACGGCGAACTTTGCTACAGACATTCCACTAATAAAATTACAAGATCACCGCTTAAACACCTATAGTAAAGCGGATCGACGGGAACCTTGCACGCTAGTTGTGGCGAAGTGGTATTTGATACGCAACCTTATAGCTCTTTGACTTCTGAGCCTCTGACACGCAGGTAGGTAACACCCTTAATATCTACACTTTTTTTTTTTTTTTTTTTTTTCATATTTTATAAACAGTAAGAAAACAGTTTATGAGATAAAAAATTTTCTTCAGAGCTCTAGTCCACAGTTTTTTTTACACAAACTATTAAATATGATGTTTTTATATTTTTTGTTATTTAAAAATACAATACATGCGTGTAGCGTAAATGTGTACTCACAGGCTTGGGTACAATAGCTACTGGGTTCGATTCGCGGCAGAGTGTAAATTTGTGTACATACATATTGGTGAACAAATATTGTCTGGCATTAATGGTCTTGACGCAATTCAGACCACACGAACAAACTGTATCTTTGAAGGGGGAAATGGTTTGTGCTTTGGCAGGGCGGTCACTAAGCCATTTAATTTAATTAAAAATAATTAAATGAAATGTAAGAATATTTATAACAAGTAAAAATAATTGAAATTAATTGGGTTCGAAAACACTCGCCTCGTATTCGGAATGATCCGGGTTCGATTCTCGGTCCAGCCACACTAGTTTCTGTTTTCCGTAGTTTTTCACACGACTCCAGACGATGTCTACATGCGTCCTTACTACCTATAGACTCTTGCAGATTTTTTTCCCCCACGAGTAACTTATTTTATTTATTATTTATATTTTAATTTACCTTCTTGTGCGCATAGCAAAATAAAATGTCAAATCATATATAACTGCAGTTACTACCCTTTTCATGAATTAAAATAATAAAACAATTAATAAGTCAGCATTAAGCGAAACCTTGATTTTGTGCACCAGCTAATGTTTCATAAGCAGGTATCCTCTAGCTTGCGATCTGTCAATCTCTTGGCGTGTATTAAAAATCCTACTACCGTCTTTTGTGTTAACACTGAGCTTCTGCAGGCACGATTTAGTTAACAATCACTATTTGTGTTGCATGTAAGTGACCACCTCGGTCCTGCTGGATCACGATGCTGACTAATAACGAGCTATGTAAGTAGTAAAATCTATTGTTCAAGAAAAGGAGGCAATCAAATGTATAATATCGTTCAATATTTTGACCACTTTAACCAATTATTTTTTTTAAATCTTCGGTTAAAATTGAAACACATTATTTTGTCGACGAATTCAGTGATCTGTGCGTAACTAGCAGTAATAATATAAGAAAAATTTCAAAAACAACATTTCCTAGTAAAAAAGTATGATAAAGTGAAAAAATTGGGTATCTTAAAGTAAACTGAAAATGAGTCGGAACCACTAACTATTATTCGGCCGAAACAAGCACTAGGTAAATAAATTTTGTTTATAGAAACGTATGATTTTTAACATTGAGATATACTCGCACCATTACAAATTCGTTAGAATTTGTTTTTCCTCTGATCTTGTATGTTTTTAGATTCGGTGAAGGATTTTCCTTTCTTAGTACCAGAGTGATCGCAGATGAGCTAAAAATACCAAGCAAAATATTGTTTCACTCCCAGTTTCTGTTCTTGCACAAAGTTTGTTGTGAACGAGACCTAAAGCATTTAAACAGTTTTTAATTATTAATATACAGCCTTTCCCAACGAAACACACATAGCGTAATAATGTCTTCAAAATGTTTATCAACTGTGTTAAAACTGAAATACAAATGTCTGTTATTTATCGTAATACAGAAAACAGTAACATTTTTACAAAAATGCAATGAGCAGATTGTATTAAATCCACGTGATAAGTGAAAGCAGTGATGCATGTACGTTAATACCACTGCATTTGTTTGCCCAAAAACAATAATAAACCCCCATTTTCAATTTTACGCTTAGGTAAATTATCTTGGCAACTATTTTACAAAGAAACAAAAAACAATTGTTCGCGTAGTTGGTGACGGAAGTCCGTCAAGTATCTATTAATCCAAACAGCTGACTTAGACACATCTGACAGAATATTGGCTTTCATAAGTCTTGGGTCCAGTCGAGCGACAAGCCTAGCTCTCGTTCAGCGTAAATCTCGACACAATTCCGTTGGAACACTTCCCGAGCCAGCTTCGAGGAATGGCGTTAATTGGTGACGGCGAACTCGCCGGAGAGAGACGGTCAGGGAACAGGGAGATGGAAAGGAAAGAAAAGAAAGAATTCCAATTTAAACAAATCCGGACAGCCATTCCTGCGCCCGGAAACGCGTGTTGGTAATTAGTTTAATCTGCACGGAGCAGACTCTCTCGGGGTGTCGGTAAGAAATGAGAGCGAAGGGCGGGTGAGCAGGAAGATGGGAGTTTCTTGTGGCGCTGCTGTGACGGTTGAGGATGAGACGGGAGTGGTGTACTTTACGGGAAGGGGCCGTCAGTCCCCTCTTCCCCCCTTTTCGGAGCTGAAACTTTCGCCTCACTAACGATGGGGGCGTCGACCAGAAGGGTGAAATAAATCCAGGGTACTGTCCGCCCGCGAGTCTTCGAAGGACCCACCCTCAACCCAACTGCGTCCACCTCTTCAGCTGCCGTGCGGTGGATGCTGTAGGCGCCAGAACTCTGGACCAGACGGGTGAAGGAAGGTAGAGAGGGGACGGAAACTGTACATTAGAACTCTTGAAATTATGCGCCCGGTAGCTGGTGGGGAGTGGGTTGCGAACTTCGCACCGGGGCCCTACATCCTGCAAACACGACCAAGACCATTCCTCACAAGAACCTCCGATGTTCCTAAGAACTTCACAGACGAGGAATTTTTCGATCCTGCTCGTCGTTTCAAGGGAGGGGGAGGGGTCTCCTCTAAAGTAAACTATATATTTGTGTGCGACGAAATTCAAACACATGAACATATTCTACATAGGTGAAAACTAAATAACTAAATTCGCATGTGTGTATTGGTTTTTCCAGTATGACACATAGAAAAAGGTTTGCTAGGTTCAGTAAAACATGTTTCTATGCGGCGAAACAAGAATGTGTTTCATCCATAAAGTTTTTGTTACCTGGACAGTGTGTGGAACACGCAGAAACTTAGCTATCTTATTATAAAAAAAATCGAATACTCTATTAAATGCGACTATAATAACTTGTTCGGAAAAATATATGTACCTCGCGGTTAAATCATTTATTGGTTCAACTTTTACAAGCTTCTTTGGCCATATAAAAGCCGATATACCGTTAACTGTAAAAAAAAAACTTTTTTGTGCGGGTTTGGTGAAAAAAAAGAAGTTTATGCTCTAACTTAAATGGAGCCCTCGCCTGGACAATGATCCGTTTTTTGGAATGGCACGTGTTGTTTTTCACACGAAACAGAAAATCTTATTCTCAATACATTTACATATTAAAAGATAAACTCTTCCACGCTGTACGATATTCGGCTCTCGAAATGGCTTAAAACAGTTTATTTTAATTACTCTTTCTGGAAAAATACCATTCTGATTGAAAAATCAGAAACACATAACCATTTTTTTGACTTAACCTTATGTTTTGCACATTCAAAATTATAGGGTCATTTCTTAAATGTTTCACAGAAAAAACTACTACGAAATCACTACACCCACCAGTAGTCCGTACGTAAAGGACGTATTACTCTTAACACTTTGCCAGACTTTCCCCTATTACATTAGTCGTTCTCTAATGATTTATAATAAAATTATCACTTCTTCTGTTGAACGCACGTTCCTGCTAATACTCTACATTAAAGTTTACTATAAGGGTCATGCATCTGTCAACAAAAAATCTGAAGACCGAAACAACTGCCGAGTATGCCTTTGTTTACTTTCGATTCGTTTTCAATACGATCTTCGTTTCAATGTCATTTTACACCCGACTCAATCCAATACGACCCCAATTTTTGGTGTAGCGACCTTGAGACTCAAATCGATTTTAATCCCGTTTCCATGAGGTTTTCAAAAAGATAATGGTTTTTAGATCGATTTCAAAACGACATGGAAACGTAGTAATAGTAACCGTCTATAGGAATCAGACCACTCATCTCCAGCCACGGCGATCCGTGTTCGATCCCCCAATATTTTGTTAATAACGTTTGCTAGCAGCAAAAGTTATGAATTTTAAATATATGTGAATAACTTTGTCATAAACACTGATGGTAACATTATTTTCTCGGCCCATTCAAGGGCGGTCTACATATCGAAGGATTAAGGTAACAAATATTACTAGCAATGTTATCAGCAAAGTTGTAGGCATTTTCGTCATCAACATTGCTATTAGCTACCGTTCATCATTCTTACGACTTTGTTTGTAACATTTTCTATCAACATTGCTATAAAACAGTGTACTCATAGCTTAGAATTTGTTGATAACATTATCGTAACTAAAGTTTTGTAATTAACATCGTTACTGTTATTTTTTCGGTGTAAACTGGGCTTCACGTCACCATCCATCACCAGTGCTCATCACGTCTCTGTTTACTCTCGCCAAATATATCCGCTCAGTAACTCATTCTACGTGAGCAAGTTAGAACGTCGTGCAACGAAAGTGAATTCTTCGTGCATAAATCATAGTTTCGTGAGAAACAACAAAATCCCGTGTGTCTCGAAAATCGTGCCCACACAAGAACAAAAATAGTTCGTGTGGTAGGCTACATTTAAATTACAGGCTGAAACATCTGTTTCAGTAACTTAGGTTTTGGAAAGCTAGGTTTGTGTGTGGTTTCTACAACCCGACAGTGCACTTTCTCTGAACTTCGAAAAGTAAGTTCATAACAAAACTTTCGTGCCGACTGTTACTCGGAATGCTCTATATAATGGATTTAACTTTGATGTCGGGAGAGAATTAAATGGAGCAAGTTCTACTGTGTTCCAATAAAGTTAACATTGCTCCTAATGTAGCATTAAACATTTATAACAAATATGTAAAATACAGCAGAGAATTAATGTAAAAAATTTAACGCTGAAGTTCCTTCAACTCCTCTGTTTAACAACATATTTTACTTAAACATAAAATTTTTCAAATTTACTGTATATGTATACCTATTACTTTTAATGTTCTTAACTTCTGCCAAAACTAGACAAACTGTAGGGTTTTATCACTTCGGTGTGAAAAAATGATAAACATTACTTTCAAAAGCTTCGTTTCCGAAACTCGATTTTCAGTTGTTTTTTTTTTTTTTTTTTTTTTTTTTCGACAAACGATAGTGGATATGTATTCATGTTACAGCGCCGTGCTTCTGCCCGTGCAGTAGCTTTAATGTGCTCACAGTTTATTCGATACAGGTTATTCCGAAAAATTAATTTTCTTTTAACTGGAAGGGTTTCGACTAAGTATTTGAAAAACGATAAACTTCTTCTGGTCATTTTTAGAAACGAATTCACTCCTGCCGCAACACTGCAGACACAGTGTAATAACTAAGGTCAAAGAAGAGCCTAAACAACTAAACGATGTTTAAAGTAAAACGCAAATAAAGATTCATTTTAGATGATTCAAATTTATAATTATAGTGTAGCAAACAGCTTAGGTGTTGTCAGCTACAGTAAAACAAACAACAATGCGCATCAATAAAACTTATATATAACATCAGCAAACAGTCACATAAAATTTTAAGTTATCTCATAATAAAGTGCTTACATGACTTTTTTTTGCATGAGTTAAACAGAACATAGCATCAGTGAAATACATAATCGAGATATGGATTTGAAAGTGTTAAATGATTTGGAGCATACCTTTGGAGAATCACTTAAAATTATCTCCTGTAAAATAACCTATTACACCAATACGACCTTATTTCACATAACCTCTCACTTTTATAGGTTGAATATTCACTGTAAAAATAGTATTAACAGTGACTTCTTAAGGTAGCTGCCTGAGTGGACGTGTTTTGGGCGTTCAGGCCAAGAAGTGCGGAAGCGGAAGGGAAGATACAGCACAAGCACCATGTATCATGGCCTCTAGACGTAATTTACTGAGCTGGCATGCAGTCTTCTCGCCGAAAGCTCACCTCTATGAGACGTACTGTGGTGACCATAACATTTGTTTTCACTTAAGACTTAAGGCTCGCTAGTTTCAATAGTTTTTCCGATAGTTGATATTTTTAAGCTTAAACAAGAGCAGCTATTAAAACTATGTTTAGCAGTTTTGTTCAAAATGGGTCTTTGCCGTCATAGCTAACTTTTCAAAACAATAAATTATACGTTTTCGACTAAAAAGTCAATAACCATACTTTCGTTAGTTGCATAATTAGCTAAACTATGGTAATTACGCCTTTAAAAAAACTGCCAACGTAGAGAAGACTATTTTAAACAAAACTGCCGAACAGATTACAACAGCATCCTATACTACAACCCACCATACTGCTGTGACCCACATGGAACAGAGTTGAATAGGTGCAGAAACAGAAATAGGCGCTAGAAGTACAAGTGTATCCTCAATATGCTTAATTTAAATGTTGCACCGGTAGCTAGCAATGAGAAATTCAGGACCACTGAGATTGTCACAGTCTATTTTCACTAAAATAAGCACTAACCGTAGATACTTATTACCTTTGCTAAATCAGTGTGCCAAATATATTTTGAAGTTAAGTCCTAAAAAGCTGCAACAAGGAA
>PNEQ01052898.1:15266-31896 GCA_003012365.1 Medauroidea extradentata | reverse complement strand
CTAATACTCAATTTGAGCCAATTTTAGCAGCTTAACCACAGTTAAGATATCACAGCGTATTTATTCGTGCGTGTTGTTTTTGAAGCAGCAACACAAGAAAGTTTGTCGACGTCTTCAACTAAGGTAAGTGCGTAGTATGTCCATTTAACTGCGGTCGGGTAGGCAGGGAACTTTGAAAACAAGAGACGTGATCGTCTCACAACACAAATGACATAAAGGAAGAGTTGCGCCAAGTGAAACAAGAACTGGTCAGAATTAGTGAGACAAACAGTGTGCTACAGAAGAAGGTTGCCGAACTTGAAAACAACCTAGAAACGACCAACAACGAGATAAAGTCGCTGAAAGAAGAAAACGAAAGTATTAAAGAATACTTGCGTATCAACAATCTCGAAATACATGGAGTACCCTATATGAAGAACGAAAAAACAGACAAGATTGTAAAATCACTGAGAAAAAACTACACGTCCAAATAGAGAGCAAAGACATTGATATAAGCCATAGGTTGTTTTCAAACAAACCTGAACTTCCGCTACCAATACTGGTTAAATTTGTAAACAGGACAAAAAAAACAAGAAATCCTGCTCTCAAAAAAGGGAAGGAAAGAACCAATGTACTCTGTGGACATTGGCATAAACGCACCCTCACGGCCGGTGTATTTGAAAGAGCATCTAACGACAACAAACAACGCTCTGTTCAAGCAAGCTAGAGACCTTAGATCCATCGGTTTTAAATACGTATGGACCAAAGATGGCGAGCTGTTTGTGCGCGAAAACGAGTCGACCAAAATCATCAGGATACAGTCGAGTGATGACATCACATCGCTTCAAAGGAAGAAAGAATCTCGATGAAAGACGACTGTCAACATGAGAAAATTTTCTGTATGCAAACATGTAAGATGAATTAACTAAGGTATGACACGTTAAATGAATATTGTTTAAGCCTACACAACGAGACACCCTTGAACAACAACGCTATTACAATTTTGTATATGAATGTGAGATCTATTAAAAATAAGCTGGACGAAATTTACATAACTTTACATTGCTTAGAGTCTGTTGATGTGATATGTATTTCGGAAACACGGGTTCAGGACAATGAATGTGAATTTTAAAATATTAAGAGTTTTAACAGTATTTTTGTGGGTAGAGACAAAATCGGTGGTGGCTGTGCTATTTCCATCAGTCAGGCAATAAATTTTATCTTGCTTAAAAAACAAATGACTGTCACAGCTTAGTAACAATCGAATTGGACACATGTGCACAATCTAAATTATATGTAACAGCCTTATACAACCCATCCCGAACTCATAATAACTTTTTTCTAAAATCACTCGAGGAACACCTAAATGTAATTAATGGTAAGAAAAGTATAATAATCGGGGATTTTAATATAGACATACTGAAAAAAGATGACCTAGCTTTACGATACCATCATCTATAAACCACATATGCTTGTACATTATGCAATAGTACATACCCAACTAGGACAGTAGGGAACAGCTCAACCCTAATTGATCATGTTCTAACAAACAGTAAGAAAGACAACTTAACAATAGTAAATATAGCAGATAGTATCAGTGACCACAGTATGCTCGTAGCCCAAATACATCAAAATATCACTACTAGAAAACAGCCAGACATGCTTAACGAGGGGAAACCACATCTAATTCCAATCAAACAAAGACAAATATTGACTATGAAAAACTTAAATCAGAGTTAAGATTAATAAACCTAGCCTATAGTAAACAATGCCAATGAAATGTACAATATTTTTGAAGATGGACTATGCAAGGCACTACGGAACAGTAAAACAAACAATAAGAAATCAAACAATAAACAGAACTGTAAACAAATGTCACTAAAAAAAACATTGATAAACAAATGGAACCTATACACAGACGGAACATACTATACAACAAAATAAAGATTCAGACAAACAACAACAACCATTTTCTCAGAAAAGAATATACAATATGTAGGAACAATATCACAGTAAGAAAGCGCAACCTTAAAAAATTATACTACGATAAACAATTCCAAATGGCAGGCCAAGACACAAAGAAACAATGGAAAATCATGAATGAAATAATGCGTGGAACCTCTGCTAGTAAAGCTATAGTATGCAACACACTGAACTATGACCAAAAAACAGTTAAAGAGCCTGATACTATCTGCAACATCTTTTAACTATTTTTTTATAAACATAACCGAAAACATTACACAACAGATTAGCACACCTAACCACAATCCATACCCTTCAAGCCCATTTTCTCTTTTCCTAAAACCCATAAGTACCGAAGAAAAATTCAGGCACATTAAATGTCTTAAAAATAAAGAAAACATAACAAAAGATGGAATCACATGTGTAATACTAAAAAAGTGTGCTGACATAGTAAGTAGTAATATTGCAGACATTACTAACATGTCCTTTCAGGATGGAATCTTCCCAGACCAACTAAAAATAGCTAGAGTAATTCCTATATTTAAGACCGGAGACAAAACAAATCCCAAAAACTACAGACCCATAACAATCCTTCCCTGTGTATCAAAACTCCTAGAAAAAACAATGGACAGACTTTTGGAATTTCATGAAAAAAATAAGTTTTTCTCATACTCACAATACGGCTTTAGAAAAGACAGAAGTACAGAGATAGCAGCAATAGATTTCATACATAAAGTCCAGCAGGAGTTTGATAACAACAAAATAGCTACCTATACGTTCATAGATTTGCAAAAAGCCTTCGATATGGTAAACCACCAAATACTGTTGACGAAGTTAGAAAATGCTGGAGTGCGAGGGAAAGCTTTCACCTGGTTTAGCAGCTACCTGAGTGGTAGGAAACAATATGTCAACATAGGAAGTAGTAATAGCACTGAAGAGGAAACAAAAAGTGGTGTCCCACAAGGTTCTATCCTTGGCCCTATATTATTTCTAATATACATCAATGACCTCTCAACGTGCAATTTCAAAGGTAAACTTACCATGTTTGCAGATGACACCAATCTACTATACACAGGCACAGACATAGACAATATAATAACTGATATGCAAAATGACATTGCATTACTTACCCAATGGCTAATACAAAACAAAATGGTACTAAATGAAACTAAAACAAAATACCTGATTATGTCCAAACCTAATAAAACTGTAAACCCAACAAAAATCCTTATAGTCAATAATGTTGAAATCAAACGAGCAGAAAGCGTAACATTTTTAGGATTAACCATAGATGCGAATCTCAACTGGGGAGAACATGTACGAAAAGTAGCAAATAAAGTAGCCCCTATAATTGGAGTCATGAGAAGGCTAAAACACACTATACCTGCAAACAGCAAAAGGCAGCTTTACTTTTCTCTGATAAACAGCCATTTCACCTACCTGAACGTAATATGGATGCAATGTAATATTGAAAAACTTAAACACCTACAGCGGCTACAAAATAGAGCTATAAAAATACTATATAACATCCCCGATTACACACCCACCAGGAAAATATACATACAAACAGATACCACCAATTACTAGAGACATGCAAAATTCGCGTTATCCTTTGGTAGCAGACTAAACTTCACTTTCCTATACATAACAGAACATAATCTGCGATTCAATTGGCCACGAACTTTTATGTGTTGTCATTTACGTGTGTCACGCCTTTGCAGACATTGGCCTCTCTACCGTGTAAACATTCTCCGCGGCAAGTCACGACAATATCGGCCAGCGGGAGACGTCGAACAAGCCTATAGTCACTTGGAGTATAGTCAGCTGTCAGAAAATAACGCGAATTTTGCATGTCTCTACCAATTACCATGTCCTCAGATCTAAATGCAGTGATGCTAGTTAAAAAATACATGCAAAAAAATTAAGAGTGACATTGCTATAACTACACGATCAATGATTCATTACCACAATACAAGAACTAGAAAACATTTAAACCTATCAAATGCTAAAACAAAAACCTTTGGATTAAAATATTTTACCTACAAGGCCTTCCAGAGCTACAACAAACTTCCACAATGCATAATAAAATCAACAAAAAGCATAACTGCCTTTAAAAGCAAAATGAAGAAACATCTCTGGAATCTGTACATAAATGATGGTGAATGATCTTAAGATAAATAAAGGAACAACCTTGAAAGAAGATAACTATAAGTAACAAATACAATGTGTTAAATGTAATGTACTATAATGTGTAAATATGACCTTGGTATGATGTTATCCATATGGCAACATGCTACTAAAAAGGAGCTTAAATTATATGCATCTATGTTTTAAATTGTTTGAATGTGTAACTGTGACGTTTTTTGTATGTTTCAAATGTAATTATTGCTTGTATCCATTCCCCCACCTACCCCGCATCAGAGTACTCCATACCTATATGCTAAAGTTGTGTTTCTGACATGTAAATTGAGATTATATTGTTACACCGCAATCCTCACCCGCCACCCGAACTCCGCCCATAATAAAAAACTAGCACTGTTTTTGTATGCGAGCTTTGAGCTCTTTGTAACATTCATAATAAATAAATTAAAAAAAAAAGTGAAGCACTCAATTTTGAAGCGTGTTCCGTTTAAATTCCACCATGTATCCTTCATTCGTAAACAAAATTGGCATATTCGGTGTACTTGAAACTTATACGTTGGTTTGAGTCTAAATGAAAATAGTTCGGAAATGTCGATACGTTTCTGTTGATCTTATTCTTTGTTGCAACGTGTGTAATTCAAGGTAATGTCATTGCGCTTTTAAAATTACATCAATAAATTACACTACTTATTTACAGTAATTTATTGTATCTGTATAAGTGAACAGTTAGGAGATGCAATGTTTTCCGAAAGATGCCTATCAAAATATGCACTCAAACCATTTTATATCAATAACATTCGACAGGTTAAGTTAAAGCAGCACTGTTCGTGGCACGAACTATCTTAGACTGTTACCGAGAGCTTCATAGCTCCACCTTCGTGTCAATCCATAACTACGTCTAGTAATGACAACATTCTATACACCCATCTACCTCGCCTTAATGGAACTTCCTGCCATTGGGTCAATATTACCGGACGTATCGAACCATTTACGTGATTGCCACATGGAACACCCCCAGCAAACATGGCACGCACTCTCTCTTCCTCTTCCTCTCTCTCTCTCTCTCTCTCTCTCTCTCTCTCTCTCTCTCTCTCTCTGTGTGTGTATGTATGTGTTGTATGTATGTGTTGTATGTGTGTACGTGTATCGGAATGTATGTATATGTGTGCAAGTTTATATGTGAATATGAATGCATGTGTGCGCACACGTGTTTGCATATAGGAAAACATCGTTGAAAAATCAGGAGATGTAAAGCAGACCAAGTGCTACTATATATTGATAACAATCAGTACAGATTTTTATGATCTCTCATACTTTTGTATTTCAGAAGCCTTTTTTTTTTTTTTTGCGTTTATTTTAAAACATGTTTGATCTAAAAGGGAAATCGCTTAAATATTATTTGTAGAGACGGTGAAATTTCGCTAATTCAATGACCTGCATGTTAGAATTAAATATCCTATGCATACTCAAGCACTGTCTATTCGTTCATTGTCTACTGTTCCACTGAGTAGCAGCTAGTGTACAAATGGTCGGGACTTGAGTCAAGTATTTTGTGAATATAACAAAAAATTAATAAATATGCGTTGTCACAACAGCAGCATTAAGAAAGCTATATAAAATCTAATTTATTTATTTGAACGGTTTATAGAACTTAGACAAACTTAATTATAAACAATTTTTTTTAAATGGAAGAAAGGAGTTTAAATTCATTAAAATTACACCCAAAAACAAATAACGCACAAGTAAGTGCAGCACTGCGTGGTTGAGAGCGAACGTTCAAATTAGAGATTTTGGGTTTAAAACAGCTAGTTACACAGACAGTATGGCTCTTTGAAAATTTCATGTGATGTTTTAGCTGTTTGTAGTTGCTAACTACAAGAAGTTTAGACCTTGCTGGTTTGTCTGTCTTATCTGGTGGTTAGGTAAACAAACAGCTCGCCACCAATATCAAATCAAGGCTCTTCTCTGTGGACATGTTCTCATTTTATCAATGGCCTCTTTATATTGCTTAAAATTTCGCTGTAAGCATCTTGATGCATCTTCCTAATATTCTATTGGTGTCACATGTTTGCTTATTGTGCTGACTAAATATGCAATTTTTTTCCTATCATTTTTCTAATTCATAGATAAATAATTTCTGTATTGTTGAATGGTAAAACCTATATAGAGAACAATGTCAAGCAGAGCCGCAGTTCGCAGAAAACATTATTTTCACCGACGAGGCGTGCTTAAGGCGAGATGGTGTGTAACTCCCGTAATACGCGTTTGTGGGATGCAACAAATCCTGGAGACACGTTTCAACGAGGCATCAGGAACGATTCCAAATGAACGTATGGGCGGAATCATCCA
This sequence comes from Medauroidea extradentata, assembly GCA_003012365.1. NCBI lineage: Eukaryota > Metazoa > Arthropoda > Insecta > Phasmatodea > Phasmatidae > Medauroidea > Medauroidea extradentata. The sequence goes on along the minus strand of PNEQ01052898.1, from coordinate 25,464 downwards.
GAACTATTTGATTGGGCCATACATTTTGCCTGGACGATTAACTGCTAATGTTTGCTGCATTTTCCTGAAGCCAGTACTACCAGAACTACTAAAGGATGTTCAACTGACTGTAAGAAATGTAATGTGGTTTCAACATGATGGTGCGCCAGCACATTTTGGTGTAGATGTGCGCGATTATTTAAACACGAGGTTTACAGGCCATTGGATAGAGCGCGGAGGGCCAGTAAGGTGGTCGCCACGTTTGCCAGATCTCTCTGTGCTCGACTTCTTCTTGTGAGGCTACATGCGTTCACTTGTTTATGAGACTCCATTGAACAGCATTGAAGAACTCGTTGGCCGGATTTCCGTCGCCTCAGGCCACATCGCAGATAGACGTGGGATATTTTCCCGCGCGCAGCAGTCAACGACACATAGATGTACTCTGTGCATTGACGTCAATGGTTGACAAATCGAGCATTTATTGTAAGCAGTAGGGTTATTAATTGTGTTAGATCCGTGTATTATGTTTATTTTAGTTAGTGTGTGTAATTATACTGTACAGTAGTTTATAGAACCGATATCATGGACATACGCCATAATGTTGCCGTCTTGCAGAAAACATCCATCTCGTTCGTTTTTGTTGTGTCGTCTTTCATCACACGACTATATTCCAGCTAGGAATTTTTTTTTTGTGGCTACGACTATGTCCCTCTCTAGGACTGGATGTATGTTATTTGTTTGTTGACAACAGCTAACGCTCGACTTTTCTTTGTTGGTTTTTTGTTGTTGTTTTTCGTTTTATTGTGGATGTTTTCTGCAAGACGGCAACATTCGCAAGCAATGGCGTATGTCCATGATATCGGTTCTATAAATAATACCAACCCATTGCAAGAATCGTTCAAAGATCACATGTACAGTAGTTGTCAATAAATGTGTAGACGATATTTGTACGGTAACTAGTAAATTGTCATGAGGTTTTTGCTACCATTAAAATAACTAGAACTAACACATGATGTATCGTATTATGTTTTACTTTTGGTGGCTACATGTTGTGTAGCAATGGTGTTAGGTGTTATACAACCATGCACGCGAATGTTCTCGCACACCATTTTAACTTTATGAGACTGTATTGCAATATCTACATGACAAAAATGTTACTACAGTAATGATTTCTTAGTATATTGGTTTGCTGCATTACTAAATATTTAAATTTATCAGTTAGGTAATGGAAAGTGTCTCGTGAACGACAACAAAACCGCACCGAGTTACGTAAACTAAGTAAAGTATGGAACTTGTTATGAGGTCCGTTGGAGGCATTATGAGACCAATTTATGAGCATAATCATGCTCATAAATCGTTTCAGATTAAGTAAATAAATTTCGTTCCAAGCACGCAAAGCATGATGGATACTGCCTGACAATTCTTTTCTAGGGCATAGCCAGTCATATGCCGACATCCCACTCCGCCTCCTTCAATAACGTTGTGACACATTATGTGAACATTAATTACTCCTCCAAAATGACAGTTATAAGTCCAGTACAGCCAGTAAATATCTTCAATTTATGTGAATGTTTACGTATTTGTATCTGTAATATGCCATTGTTAATATTCGTATTATTTTCAGTTGTCACTCAGTGAATCTATGCAAAAAGACGACATACGGGGCTTGCATACCCACAAAACATACGTGTAAAGGTAGACGCCCGTGTGGTAGACGACCCGCATTGCTTATCTTACACAGGTTGCATAGCACCAGGTGTTACACATTAACTTAAATACTTCACAACGAATTTGAGCGAGAACGAGAGCCCTGAGAGTATCACACCAAGGGAACCTTTTCTGTTCCTTGGGTGGTTTTCTTTATAAGTCACTCAAAAGAATTTGATTTAAATGCATTGCTACCACTTTTTGCACAAATAAATGGATTGTTATTGGATTTTACAAAATATGCACTGGCCCTTTTGACAACTTTGTTCATGTAAACTTTACACGACATAATTGTCCGTTAATGTTGCATTGATTTTTATTTACGTTCGCGATCACATTTTCAAACTTCATACTTTAAGCGTACGTAGCGCCCTTAATATCCACTATAGACTATACATGTTTTCGGCATATTTTTTCTTCAGGAATCACCTCGCAAGAGATGTCTGTTTAATTAAGTATCATCCTGTATATAGCTGATTAAACATCGTTTTAGCCGCAACACTTAACAAAAGTTTAAAAGCTCATATTCCACTCTTAAGTCTTCTTTACGTTAGTAAATAGGGCACTTAACATTTATGGCAAATATTTATTACCTTGTTTTCGAGGATAAGCCGTACTTGATATGAAGGTAGTACTTTATAATAGTTATTATCTAACGCTTCCACACATGTACATGTTTACGTTAAATGCATACATTTCTTATGTGTTTAATTTAGGCAAACAGTTGCGTGAATAAATGGTGTGTGTGATTACGTATAGGATTTGTAGATGTGTGTGTGTGTGTGTGTGTGTGTGCAAAAATACTGGTATGCAATTATGTAAATTTTGTAACATATAATAAAACTTTCCTCGCGAATTAAAAAAAACTATTCCAATTCACACGTATCATCGCGTTTATACTTCAGTAAAATAAAGCATCTTTGGGAACGGTTGGTGGGAAAAGATGCCAAATGTACACTTCATTGTGTCGGTGAATTTAAAGAAAACTCAAATGCCTTTGATAATTACCTCGTAATCGACGGTTATGAAATGACAAAAAAAAGTTTTTAATTACTCTACGACAAATGATAATTATCGCAGTCATTATTTTCCTCCGTCATTTGTTTCTCTTTTTTTAATCTCCTGACTGCCGCGCGATATTAAAAACTTTGTTACGTGTAAAAACAAGGCGAAATCTCCGCCTTCGCCGGTGATCGGCGTTCAGACGCGTAGAAAAAAAGTGGCAGGAAGGACTGTAAAAAAAAGGAATCTAAATTTCCGCAAGTACGAAATTCGAAAGCGCAGTGACGAGTAAAAAAGGAGAGGAGGGGGAGTAAAAGTGATTGGGTGGAGGGAGAGAACTCATCAGATCACGTTGCGTGATTGACCTTTCCTCCCTCCGAGAGTGTAATTACTGGTAAATTAATCGCATGTCCGGTCCACCGTTACTAGTAGGTTTTTTAATCGCATTTCTCGAACTCTGACCGTACCTGCGTGAAGATGGGCGCTGCGGAGAAATAAATTACAAACGGGTAACTGAAAATTAAAAAAATAGGTAGTCCTGTATTCGCTTTTACGTGGTGACAGAATGCTCTTTTAGAGGTGAGTACGGATTGCAGTAGCTGCCACCTGCTTTGTATTGTACGCACGAAACTGTTTCTGCAGTCGATTCCAACCACGGCAATAGAGCAATAAGAGGGCACTTGAAGTTGAAAATTGACCCTCATATGACTGAATGGCGCCATTGGTAAACTAGTGTTGTTTTAACGTTGCGTAAATTGAGCCACGATTATGAAGTTCGTTTCGCAGCCGCTAGGAGCACTGGTAGTACGAAGCTAGGGAGCGCATCATTTGTCCTAAAAGCTATTTCTCTATATAACACACTCGAAAAAAGTGTTTGCCCTAAAAGTGTTTTTTGCGCCGTCGTTAGCCCTAAAATCTTTTGCCCTAAAATTATTTTCTTCACCGTCATTTGCCCATAAGTCAATTGCCCTAAAAGTTTGTCTTAATTACTTGAATACAAGTCTACAGGAATTTACCCTAACGTCGTTTTCCCTATAGCAGCGTTTGCCCTAAAGTCGTTTGCCTAATACTTTAGAACAAACACCTTTAGAACAAACGACGTGTACCCCGAAGCTACATTGCATTGTTAAAACAACGTTTCATTACCAGTAGCATTGCTAGTAGGTAATAGCGCTTTCACTCATAAAGGTGTCAACTCAATAGCACTGATAGACAGGATAGTGTCCAGACCTATTATTTTAAAGCCGTGACTCCGACGAATGTATTCAAGGGAACTGCCGTGGCTCTCATTTAGAGTAAAGCGAAACAACTACGCGGTTTGTGTTCAGCATATTTGTTGGGTTGCAACACTGTAGAAAATCAATAAGCACACATGCTGCTGTAATGTACGAAATGTATAAGCATTCAACGCTGAAGAAAAAAAAATATAGAAAATTACTCTGGTAAGATTGCACAGTCTTACCGTGCGGGGTAAGAATGCGCCAGCAGGAGGATAAGATTGTGCATATGCCAAAATGTAGGTATACTGTATAGCAAAAAATGTTTCGTGCCAAAATACCTTTGAAACCGCGACTAGCATGATTGTTAGAGATTGCGAAATTTCGCGAATTCAATGACCTGCATGCTAGAATCAAATAACCTACGCATACTCAAGCCCGGTACATTCATTCATTGTCTGCTGTTTCACTGACTAGCAGCTAGTGGACAAATGGTCGGGACTTGAGTATGCATAGAATATTTTATTCTAACATGCAGGTAATTATATTCGCGAAATTTCACCATCTCTAATGGTTGTTGATATACTTCTGATACAACATAGCTGTCTACATACAGGCCAATGATAGGCATCCGATATTTCAAAAGCGGGATTCTTATTTGTACATTAAAATAAAGCAACATCTACACTTAGGCTACAAGTGAAAGCCAGTAATATTTAAGTAAGCCGAATGTACGTTGAAAGCCAACAAACATTAACATTTTCCCGCTGTAAATCATGATCTATAGTCATCAAATGACGAATCGCAAGTGAAAGTCCCTCCTCCATAATGATGTAGACTTTTCATGTCACCACTTCTACAATGATGATTGTTTTTTTTTTTCCTTGGTGGTGCATTTCCGTATTTGTTTTCCTTGCGGATTAAATTCCTTAATTTTTCGCTTAGATTTTTCCTCAGTGGTATCTCGAAAGGCGATGCAGTTAACACCACCAACTTGTTCCCCTCTCAACAGCGGCACTGGAAAATTAAACCTCATGGAATGGGCGATATATATTAAACAGCGATGTATCCTTATCACTGATTGTCACAAACTGAAGTTCTAGTGAAATGTATATAAAATGATTCTTCTAAAATACGGACAATGTTTGACTGACGACTTCGAATACGGCTCTGCTCAGGTGATTCGAGTTTATCATCAACAAGTCTGTCACAAGCGAGGGAAGAAAGTCAACAGGACTTAAAATGTTCGATTGATTGAGCATACTCTAGTCATTTTCAAAACTTCTAAAGCATTTCCGACTGTAGTTGCCTGTCCTCATTTGTTTGTGAGTAAGGATATCACCTGATAAACTGTGTTTGGACGACTAGGATGATTAGTCATCCATGTATAACATTCTGAAGAATACAACTTTTATAGTAGACCGAAGAACGCACACAATCAAGTGGCTGGGTTTCGTGATTGCTGTGAGGCGGCAGAGATCACAGATGAATGTGATGTTTCCGATATAGTGAACATTTAAGTTACCATACGCCAGCTCTGATGAAGAATGCTGTTTTTTGGGAAATAATGCTCATGTATAGGGTAGCACTGTGCGTGCGCAGTCGTAACTCACTGAATATCACTCCTCTTGCCTCATACTGTATAATTACACTTAAACCAATATGGACGTAGAACCATTGCGGAGCACATGCAACGTAATACATCAATGGACCCAGCACAAAACCAGCTTTCGTTAATGATAATTAACATATCATCAAATCTATTTACCACGATAACATATTCGGTAAATCAACCAACAAACTAAATAACAAACATACTGAATTCCTCATCAGTTACTTTGCTCTCAGTAAACAGGTTTTGCTGAGTTTTCTTCACACGTTCCGAACAGCTCCCAAATTGGACGCACTGCAGGTTGAGTAGTTGTACCAACTGTCACGACAAATCACTTGAAATCTACCGTGTGCTATCTTACTCGCCGTGCATTCTTACCCTACTCTACTCTATACTTGGTTTTAGCTGGATTTATTTTCTTCAGTATTAGGCGGCGATTGCCTGGTGCTTTCACTGCCTTAAAATGTGTTTGAAATAAGTAATGTATGCTGAATGTGTTTGCCTACGTAGGGAAACGACATCAAGACGATGGCAGAAAGAATTTGAAGCCCACAAACATAGTCAGAAATGGTTTTTTTTTTCAGACTGATGAAAATTCATTCACCAGACACAAACGAAATGATAGTTGCATGCGTTTGTCGTGGCCATATGTTCGCGCCTAACACAATAAGAGGGCCACTGCATGATGTTTCGCTGAAAAGCGGTATGGTTATGACGTAGTACGGTTACCCGAATCGGCTTGTTCTAAGTTAGGACTTACTACATACGACTCATATTTGGTTATAAATACATAAACGTCGTGTACATACTTCGAGAATATAAACGTGGTGAAGTACGAAAACAAATTTCAGAGCACAGTAGTAGGTGTGAAGTGATATTAATAGGTCCTAGCCACTTTATTTACAGTTTTTACGTTATTTGAGAAGAAGATATTTAGGTGTCAGAATCAACATCACGACTATAGGTTGCCACACAACAGACTTCCAACTGGAGTGAGAGATAATAAGTAACTAGCTGCAAAACTCTTGCTCAAAGGGCTGACTTCCGTCCCAAGCATGATAAAGTTCATAAAATCATGTAAAGAGAAAATGCCATCACTTGAAAGCTTAGAAGAAGACTAAAAATCACCAATGGTGTGGATGAAGACTCCTGTAAAGGGAAAGTAATTTGTTTTCTTGTGTACATTTTGCACGTGCAATGACACGAATTTTAAGCCATCAAGTTGTACTTATCAGAATCATAGTTAGTACATAAATCTAAAACATTTCTTAAGAGAAATTACACTAGAAGTGAATGACGACAAAATCACGTGACTTCACATAATACTAAAACAATGTTATGAGGGAATGGAACTATTATTTGACTCTCTCCTACGGATACTGAGAATCTGGTTTTAATGTTATTTGTTTCTAGCCGTATTGCAAACCGAGGCCGTACAGCGTGTATATGGTTATATTTTTGAGAACTTCGTGTTGTACTAGATTAGAAGTAGTTACATGAATCAGTAAGAGAACAAACTAGTAGATAGTAGGGCTTGACATTTCGTTAATGAGGTCTAAAATGACGGAAGCAATATCCTGTAAGAATAGGAAACAATAAGCAACCATAGTTTGCATTACAGAATCATTTTTTTTAGCAGTGACCTGAATTGATTTCGGAAAATCACGGCAAACCGAAATCAGGATGGTCAGACGGAAACTCGAACCAGTGCCCTTCCGAATAAGAGTAGTTATGTTTTACCACTACGACGGGATCTCACGTCTAAATTAACGTGTACATTATTCCTTAAGGTACCCACCTGCCAAGCCTTAAATGGTGTGCGGAGCTTTAGACGATAGAAATATTCTAAATTTGCTCAACTTGTGCGAGAGAAGTCTGCTTAAGAATAGCACTGAAAGAATGTTACACGTATGTAAACAAATTTTAAATCACCTACGATTCTCTTTAGCTTTTTTTCTTGCACCCGTAAATGGAGAAAATATGTGATTTTGCAATAATTTTTTAGGTATGAAAAATCTTGTAGCAGAATCTTTAGAAATTTATAGACGTGTACAATATTTGTCTTAATGGACGACTTGAAAAGAGACGGAGCTTTAGTCAGGTGTGGTATACAATGGATGCCCGTGACGTCAGAACAGATTGCATGCTGGGAGAATTAGCTGTTTTTGCACATTCAATCACTCGTTTGCCATAAGGCACAATAGTTTAGCATGTTTGTTAAATGATTTTAACCGAACCGTGTAAAACATTGCTATATATTTATCGATTTTAGTACGACTAACAACAGTTCTTTGAAGGGATACAAAGTTTCATAATGTAAATTGATTTATAAATACAAATAATCGCATAGAAAAGTCCGTCACTTGGCTTTCATGCTCGCAGTATTTTATTTCTGTCTGTTTTATTACGTATTTATTAATTTAAACAAGTGTGCACAGTTTTTTGGCGAATTGTTATATTTTTAAAACAATGTACAGTACAAATCACATACTATCACAAGGAAATTTGTAGGCCTAGGCCTACTTCTTTTAGCCTCGCATAGGAATAGGCTTACTAGTAAGTTTATATATTTTTTAACAAAGTCAAGGATTTTAAAGAATTCGTAGGCCCGTTTATGAAATTAATTGTATTATGTTAGAATCACATATTTGTAGGAGTCAATGCACGCTTCTAAATTTACGTTTCTGTCCTCCCAGGTTATTACTGCAAGTCAATGAGAATGTCCTATCTAGTGATTTATGTTACCACTTGTGAGTAAATAAGAAATAACATTTCAAAGTCACTTACGAACGTATTTAAATAGACACGTTAGATTATACACTGACGTGGTTTCGTGCTTTTTTCCCTTCCATGTTGAGGTAACTGCGAGACGAATTTGTGGTTTTACCATGCAGAACTTACCTAAGACAATTGGGGGAAAATTATTATTTTTTAATTAAAATAACTCTTGTAGTATATTGATATTACGTTTGATTGGCTAGGTATTACAGTGTTTATGTACTGGTCGTACTTTCGTGTGGGTACATAAATTTTTATGAGCCTAAAGTAAAATTTGGTATCCTTGATAAAGATAGGCCTAAGCTGTTTGTTAATTTCTCGGAAATGTGTGTTAATAACAATTATCCATGTGAATTTCTCCAGAACGTTTAAGTGATGTTACAGTTCAATTAAACTAGTGCTATCAATCATCAAATGATATAGTTCAGGTTTTTTATATGGGCCTACTGTTAACCATGCTCCCATATGCATATAAGCCCACTTCGTTTTTCTGTAGCTTATACATACTAACATTGATTGCCGGGCATTACATTTGTTTTAGGGAAGTGGTTAATATGTTAACAATTTGTTACGACATGAATTAATAATTTCTAAGTGGAGATTAACTAAGAAAGATTCTCGTTGTATGGAAACCTGCATTGTGACGGCCTGTCGGGAGACGGTTCATTATAGACCTACACATTTTTAGACAATGTTTCTATTAATTTGTCGCGTTTATTACAGAATACAATAACAACTAACCTTTTCAAACTGTAAATACTGCCTGGTATAATAATTGTATGTGTTTATCTTAAGAAATATGCAGCCAAATTATCGTCTCTTGTTACCAGCGACACAATTAATTTAGCTTCATCGTTGTTTATTATACAGTACGATCTACGACACACATATTTTAAAAACGTCTGTAGTGGCAGTATACCAAGAAACAGCAATTTTTCGACTAATAGTGTATTAAAAGTTTTAATTAACGAATAGAAACTCGTCAACCTATATAATCATATATGTTTTCCGGCGCCGTTTGTGGAAAATCAGCTGTTACTACCCATGATTCAGTGCGCAAATGCTACTGGCCAAGCCATCCATTCCTACCTCCATGGATACCGCTGTTTGGCGTCAAATGTCCTGGATGAGATGTACGTCAAGAAAATTGATTATTTGTTTGGAATTTGCCGTTTTTTCAGGTAAACATTAATCTTATGTATTTTCGTATATTAACCATGAAGTAGAAACTACTATTTTTTACCCTTGCGTATGCAAATCTATGAATGCGCAACATTTTTGCTTTCTGCAATTACCAACTAACAAATCAGCATGTTTGTAAACAAGCTTTGTTTCCCACAGTACTTTTCCCCTGCGGTGACGTCATGGGGCGTGTACTTCAAGTCGTCCACTATTACTTTACAAACGGGTAGGGTGAACTATGAATGTAGACGAGTTGTCGGCGAGAAGACTGTACGCCAGTTCAGTGACTTGCGCCTAAAGACTGGGATCGTGAGTAATGTGCTTGCTCTGCTATACTTACCATTTCCGCACATCTATACCTCGAACGCACTAAGTACGGTCATCTAAATGTTTCTAAAGCCGCGTACACACGAGCGCGCCGCGGCTGCAATGCAACACGCGCCGAACAGTATTCGCGAGGCGCGCGCAAGTGTGCACGGAGCTTCGAACACGCGCCGAGCACGCCACGAACAGGCGCGCCGAGAACCACCGACTGTCGGTTTTTGCTACGAACACAAAGCGATTTGGCGCGCCAGTGTGGACGTGTTCAGTCCGCATTCGCCCTGAGTAGCGCGCAGACCATGGCGCTCAGTGAACTGTGGTGTTCGTCACTTTTAGATGGATCGCCTCATGCGCAGCGCGTGCTCGAGGCGCACAGTGTTGCTCCGCGCGTTGTCTGCAA
>PNEQ01052898.1:0-15166 GCA_003012365.1 Medauroidea extradentata | reverse complement strand
ATTGTGTCGACATGCCCCTATAGGGTGGATGCCACAGATGCCTCACTCTGTTCACAAAATAAAACTAAACACCCTAAACATAGATTATGGGCACATCGCCGGTTATAAACCTATTTACTAGTTTCTGGTCGTGTTAAATAACAGATCCAGATATTTAAATTTGTTACGTTATCCAAAAATCATATTTATTAACATTTCTGTACTATTAACATTCAGTACAAGGAACCTTTGGGTGTACCGGTGCTTTAAATGTTAATCAAGTCAATTAAGGCTCGGTTTCAGATGCCATATTGAATTTTATTAATTTTCACTTTTTCTGAATTATGAGAAGAAAAATGTTAAATCGACGACTATAACTCAATTTCTATTTACCTTGAGCTACAGTACAAGCATGGCAAAGGAGCAAGTAATGTGTAGTTACGTCGCAATTGGTCGGGCAAATTATGAGCGTTAAAAGATTTACCACAACGATTGTGGTGTAATTATATGTTAACAGCTAAATCGCAAGGTCTGTACTGTAGCGAAACGTAAATAGAATTAGGTATAGGTAATCGCATGTTTAACATTTTTCTTCTTAGAATTCCAAAAATGATAAAAATAGTAAAATTCAACATGGCGACTGAAACCGAGCCTTAAGTAGCAAGCCTTACTCATTATCAGTCCCAGGTTCTCAATACATAAACGTGAAGGTTCAAATTACGCGGTGAACGATAGTAGAAATGTCACTACTTCGCGATTACACATTTTCATACAGTTAAACTACCCGGGAATTCTGGCAATAGTATTTAAGCCGGCTCATACCTTAACACACCACATATTTGCTGGTGAAACGATTTCCCCCCGTGGCACGTCACTTGTCTGTCCTTGGTCCGGCATTCACGATGTGCCGGAACTCCTACTGACAAACGTGCTGCAGTTGACTCAGGCTGGCGTGACTCGTTGCTTGCTTTGCCGCGCGTTTCCAACATACCACGCAGTAGCAGCGTTTCTCATGATTTATTCCTGGTTGAAAGTAAAATTATTTCCATCAGGCACATATACATTCACATGTCGCTGCACGCCTCGAACCCCGCCGCATATCCTCACACTTTCCTCGTCGTCAGTCCAGTGCATCTTCTTTCTGCCGCCTTTCTCATCGCCCGCCGCGCGCCGTTCGCACACCCTACGGTAGCGATCGCCGCAGCTTGCCACACAATCGGACTTGCTACTATATATTACAAATAAAATACCCCACACTGATAAAATAAACAGAACGTAAATATAGCTCTAATAAAATATAAGTATTAATGTACCAATACTGCACATTTCATAATTATATAAATTAATACTTTTGAGGGAATACTTTTGAGGGGTTCTAGTACCTACTGCCCAGCTGCCGACTTTCCCGTCCAAACTTTCTCGAGACAACCAAAGTTGTCTTAATATTGTTAACTATTTTCATCGAAATACAAACGAAACCACCATAGTTTTCCGGAGTATCACATGTATTGAAAACGAAATACAACATTCCTTTGCGAATGCTAACTTCCTGGATCAGTCATAAAGTGCCTCTCTAGATAGGCTGCGTGTGTGAGAGGCAGGAGCAGTAAGGTTGTCAATGACCGACGTATGTAATGTGTTATCGGCTCTTCGCACAAGCCACACAGCTTGTGCGCAGTGCTTTGATATTATAAATTTTTTCTGCGGGACTTTAAGCGGTAACCATATATTTTTATTTGTGAGAAGCGTAGTTAAGTTTATCGCTTGTTTACAGAGTTGTATTTTTCGAATCCGGTTGTTATTATTGATGATATGGCAGTCTGAAAAAGCCATTTTTGGCCATCTTGAGGGACCCGAAAATTATGTTTCTAATAAACGTACCTAATTTTTAAAACTACCGTGATATAGTTTGATGTGTGCGTTCTTTTCGAAGAATAAAATACATAATGTGCGTTATATAGGTTTGTCAAAAAAAAAAAAAAAGAATAGCCGTAACTCGCTACAACGCATTTGAAGGGCGGGTAGGGAGGCCCCTATAATCGTCTCAACATAATGACCTATCAAAGGAAAGAAAATATTAACTTCCAGTAGAGGAAAGATAATCCACCCACGGGAGGCTGTGGCCACGTGTATTTTTCTGTCACGTGAGGTAATTTACTTTCTTTCTGCTGAAACAACCCCAGGTATGGTCTGAATGGGTGAGGTAACTAATGCCCTTGCGTGCACGAATCTTTCCGCCCGTTTGGTTTCAATTCGAAGCGGAAATGATAAAAATACAAGGGAGTGGAAACTGCTAGGCTTAAAGCTTAAGCTGGCTGAGGAGAAAGGAAAAATATCCAGAGCTTTTTTTTTTTCCTGTACGCCTTTAGAGAGAGCACCCGTGAGAAAATCCGCAGGGAAACATGAGGCCTGCCTTGCCAGCCCGTTAAATACGATGCGCCTCTAACCCTCGCTGAAAACCCTGTTAATAGCTTCAAGTAGCCCGCGGGTGACGTAAACTCCTCCCACTCCAGCTGAGAAGCGTAAAGTTCTTCGCAGAGAGGAAATTTTTATAAAGAAAATTATACAAATAAATAATACAATTTCATCATTAGGTTATTTAAGGATCGATCCCTACCCTTTACATATTTATCATCCATTTTCTCTAAGTAACTTCGTGGATGCCCATGTGAAATATATACGTCTATATTAGCCAAATATTATATATATATATATATATGTGTGTGTGTGTGTGTGTGTGTGTATAGTGTTCTTGAACTACAGGTACAGACGCAGTGAGGTGATTACTTGCTAAAAGGTAAGTAGAAAATTGTACACTTAGTACCTATGTTGAATATTTAGGGAGTAATTAGCCTTTAAAAATCGAGTTTTTAAAACCGTACGTTATAAAAATATCAGAAACCTAATAATGTAAAGCGACAATACTCTAAACATCCGTTTATGTTATTAGAATCTTCAAACGCACATAACATGGTAGTCGATATACCTTTAACCGCTACTAAAGGAACATTGGTGGCCAACCTCTAATTGGATTCAACTTTTGCACCGTCGGGATGTTGAAACATTTGAATATATTTTACTGAGTAATGTAAACTTTGTAACAAAAATGGTCCTCTTATCGTAACTGTCTAGGATACATTGTTGTTTAAAATGCACGCGAAGCTTTGACTGCAGCGATAAAGTGCCAAGAGAGCATAGAAAATAAGCGAGTACAGCCTACGTGTGTTTTGATCTGCTCAGCTCACAGGTTATGGTGGAAAATCACTGTAAACAACATTATCCACACCAATAAGTTTATGATATCGTCTCCACAGGTACGAACACGCCGTGTTATGATTTAACACTATTTTTAACGTCATTTCATGGCACTACAGTCGAAGGAAAAATATTTTTCGTAACTAATTACGTAGGATTGAAAGATAAAATAAAACGTGTAGATTTCCGGTGATATCAGTTTAACACCGACCTTATCCGTGACAAACAGCCAAATGTCAAATGTAATTTTTAATCGATGAGAAAGTCACTGACTGACGGTTAAGAACACAGCTTGTTCGAAGACACTGAGGAATTGCCAGCAAGGTTGATCGTGTGTGCGTGTGTATGTTAAAGAGAGAGAGAGAGAGAAAGAGAGAAGAGCCAACGAGTTAAAAGTACTTCAGAGAGTGCAGCTGACATAAAGTTCTCGCAGACCGTCTGGGAGACGTTATCTCCGTCGGGACTACTACATCCTTGCACAACGTTAAAGAGAATTCCCAAACACTGAAGGTCGTACAAGAATCGACAACAAGTTCTAAAGTGCAAGAGTAGCGATGGAACGCTTCATTCGTAGCTCTCGTCACACATTTTCGACAGTTCAAACAAATCGGCGTTTCGAATCGTGATTCCGCTCTGGGTAACAACAATCCCGTTTCAAAAGAAAGTTTTCCTCTCCCCTTTCAACGTGCAGCTGTCTCCCATGGAACACGTCCTTAAAAGTCCTCTATCCCGGTTCTGTCAAGTACACCCGTATATTTTCCGAAACTCTTGAATTATGTCAATTTCCTGCCATCTAGTAAAACACAAAACAAATTATGTATTCTCTGATTAATGGGAAATGGTGTTGTTTACTCCACGTATGTAAGGGTATTGCCTACCTTGCAACGGAATCATATTTTCCATAACTTTTGGGCCGCCGTGGCCGAGGGGTCAGACCTCTCGCCTCCCAACAAGGCACTTCGGGTTCGGTTCCCGGCGGGGTCGACCCCCAGATTTTCGTATATGGGTATCGTGCCGGATTATGTCGCTGGTCGGCGGATTTCTTGGGGATATCCCGTTTCCCCCGCCATTCATTCCGGCACTGCTCCATTCACATCATGTCACCCCCACCAGCGCTAAAGTCGTCGATGTTGAGCGCTGACCAAAATTCTCTTCACTCACTCCTTCCATTACTTCTGGTTTAATAATACTGTATACTACAGCACAAGTCTCGTAAATAACTAGCACAAATAATCTTTATTGCGTAGTGTGTACGATATGGTATAACCGTTTCAGCTTAAGTATGGCGAAACCTTACTGTTTCGGAGTTACTCGATAAAGTTTAGTTTCACTGTGTTTATGAATCCAGGACTAAAGTTGGTTGTAGCGATTTACACACCACACACAATCTTCTGGCAGTCTGGAAGTCTAAACACGTCGTCTGGACAAGGGCTCCAGTCTCGTGGCCAAAGGAGAGGCGGTGGGCGTGAAGGGTTTCACCTCCGGTCGTTGTCAGAACACGCGCGTGCTAATTACCGGCCCGTAATCACTTGACCTCCGACATAACCCCTTCTACTGCCACCCTGTCCGTGAACAAAGGTGACGACCATGGTCGGAGGGAAGGGGCGATATTGTGCGCCGTGAATGTCGCGGTAAATGAACGCGACGGGCGCGGCTTGTTAATAAGCAACGCCTGTCGCTTCCCCGGGGTTCTTTGACGGGCGCGCGAACTGCCTCCCAACCCCCACGGTCATTGTGTGAGGGCGAGGGTTAACCTCACCCCTTTGCCACGCCGATACTTCCCCAGGCCGCGCACGAGTGTGGTGATTGCAGCGTTCGGGGGTGTGCGCGACGCGGGCGTCGGAACTTTGTTTGACGGCTCCAACGACCCGGCAGGCACTGGCGCTCCCCATGATTCGCTCCACAAAAGCTTATTAATTACATTGGTTCCGTCCCCTCCTGGCAACGCCCTTCGTTGATAAATTAGTTTCCCGTGACGCGTCGCATGATGTGTCGGGGCTAGAGCACCACCGACCCCACAGCCACGTGTTTTGTGGCGCACACCGAGGGTGAGCGAGTGAGAGATGAGATTTTGGTCAGCGCTTAACATCGAGGTCTTTACCGCTGGTGAGGGGTGGCATGGGGTGAGTATGAAGCGGCGGGGGAAACGGGAGATCCCCGAGAAAATCCGCCAACCAACGGCATCGTCCGGCACGATTCCCAAATGTGAAAACCCGGGGACCGACCCCACCGGGAATCGAACCCAAATCACCTTGGTGGGAGGCGAATGCTCTGGCCATTCGACCACCGCGGCCCCACATCGAGGATGTGGTGGTCTGGTTTGCGCCCGCTGCACCCACGAGACCACGTCATCTAAGGTTGGCGCAGTGGCTGGATCACTCGCCTCTCACCAAAGCCATCCGGGTTCGATTCCAATCGGGGTCGGTCTCCGTATTTTTGTATGTGGATATCGTGCCGGGCGATGTATTTGGTCGGCGGGTTTTCTCGGGGATCTTCCTTTTCCACCGCTCCTTCATTCCGACTATGCTCCATACTCACATCATGTCACCCCTCACCAACGCTGAAGAACTATATGTTAAGTACTGATCAAAATTTATTCGCCTGACCATGTCATCTAACAGTGGCGCGAAACGTTTGTTTAATGTAAAAATTCAGCAAATGGAACCATGCTACATGAGAATAAGATATCGATGGCCCAGTTCAAAAGGGAAATAATTCTAAATTCCCCATTTTGAATAAAATGCATGTATAACGATTTCCGAATCGCCGAAAAATCTGTTAATTAACATATTTGGTTGGTGTTAATTTGAAATAAAAGTACAGAGGCTACTATTTACGGTGTTATTTGTAGCTTGCTTTTGCTGAAATTATCGCACTTTAAAGTAAAATAAATACAATTTCTAACTCTTTACTGGCAATCAGAATAAAGTGCCATGCCATTGAAACAAGTGAATTTACGAGTTTTTTTTCAACTGAGTAGATTGCACTTCTCTGTCTATGTGCTGGTGAGCCTAACTAAAAAAATGCCAACATTGATGTATGGGAAACGATTTTATCATGCCAACACATTTTAAGGAAACAGTTAACTACATAAAGATTTTTACAGACTTCTATAGTAAACAGTGCTAAACATTTGCTATAATTGCAGCATTTGTCCCATCTTGTATACGGGTTAAAAATGGTTCCATACAGTTGATGTTTGTACAGTGTGTATGAACAGTGTTGTAACGTATCACGCGTGTTATCTGTTACGTATAACAGCTAAATGCGATCGCAAAATGGTTATCTGTAAAGTAACCACACATAATAATGTTTCTGTGTCGTTGGAAATTCGTATATATTTGTGGGCAACTCAGACTGTTAAAATCACCGTGATTAGTAAAACGAAAATATAAATTTAATCGTTTAGTCTTACGTCATACTTCCTGCTAATAAACTTGAACCACTTCTTAAGTTACATATAAAAAAATCACTGCGAGCCAATTTAGCGGTCAGCTTCTTCTGAGACTCTTGTCATACTCACCCTATCACTACCCTTTTAATTGTATTCAGAAGTTAAAAAGGTGATCAGGGAAGAAATTGCCTTGAACTCAGTATTGAAATTTACATGAGGTGGCCTCCTTACAAATGTATATAGTGCGTCCGATATCTAGAATAATGGGGGCTGCAAGGGTGACCAAAACACGTTCATGTCGCCTCATCCTAGACTCTACACCCAAACAACTGTATGTGTAAAATACATAATTTTTGTACAATACATCGGGGATTACTACTAGCTTAAATATTTAAGTACAGTACACGTATTTGAAATACGAAAAAATTAATCATAATTACAAACCGCATTACAGTAATTAAGTGGCATTAACGGAAACTTAAAGGACAGATAAAAACTTGAAAGAAAAAAAAATATACGGAAATGTTAACGCACGACCCGAAAATTTATTTTGTCGAGCAATAAGCGCCGAGAATTTTTCGACTGCGTTATGACGTACAGATTTTGGATAATTTTTTTATGTGTAATAATTATTGTAAAAATTAAATTCCGTTATTAGATACAATTTCTAACTATGAAAGTTTTTACGGTTGTATTTTATAGTTTTTCTACATGAATTTATACTCCATATCGCAAAATCGTAATAACGAACGACGACCATATATAAGCCTTCCAAAACGGCTTCTTCAAGGTATACATGTCGTTTTCTTTTTTGAATGACGTTATCCTTCCATACACTGGAGAGCAACATTCTGATTGGCTGTTTTCCGTTCTAAAAGCTAAGACCAATAGCGTTACTCTAGATTTGATTAGAAATTATTTCACTTTCGATTTCTCTACAATTTTTTTTCAGCTTTGCTATTGTTGCTCTGAGATTTAGTTAGATATTATACTGACCATTTGGGTACAGTAGTACAGTAGCGAAATAGAAAATGATTTTGAACGGACGTGTTGATCCAATACTCTTTGTCTCCGTCCGTCTGAGCTTTTCATCAGCGCCGGAAGGAAATATTGTGTTCTCGGAAGTAGCTGCGGGGTGTGTGCGTGGAAGGGGTGAAGCTATATAGGATTAGAACTTTTTGGTAAACTTCCTACTTCCACCCATCCTCATAGTTCTTCTAATAGCTCGTGGCATCTTAAAATTAATTATTTGGTGTTACACGAATTGCCACAGATTTGTTGTTACTTATAGCAAGCATTAACAAAGATAAATATTTAGTCACAAATTAAAATAAGATTAAATCGTAACATGATTACGGAATTGTTCAGGGAAATTTTCTTACAATAAAGTACAAAAAAAGTAATTATGTTAATCTGTTCAATGCTCACATTTATCACGAAAATTAAGTCTATTCTTAACACAGGTGTCTCCGATCATTTATTTTTTGACAGAACAACTTGGTGCGCATCAATATTTTTAGTCTACTATGCGAGAAAATGTGTACTTTATCACCCTGATAGTCTGCAAGTAAACTATAATAATACCTGTGCGAGAAATATGCGTTGAGACAAACTGTGTACCAAACCACAAAAATAAAGACTTATATATGTAGTGTTAAAGTGTTTTAGTTTCAAGGTAGTATAGGTGTGTAGATTGTGACACCTAACTATCCAAATTAACATAGCACACACTAAACAAATGAAACATAATTATGACTTCAAATAGTACGTAATTTACTCTTAGAAAAGGTTTGCAAACGTGCGAGGAAACTGACTGAAATCCAAAATTAAAACATAACACTTAAAATTAAACTGTCTTTGAAATTCGTGATCCAAAGTTAAATAAATCAACTACAAGTAATTAACACTCAAAATACTTAAAAAAAAAACATCCTCGGGGTTCAAATAAAAGATTCACTAAATGTCTAAAAATATTTCCTCGGCTGCTCATCTAAATAAACTCATTCTCCCAGGACCTCTGGGTACAAGTTTCTAATTATCCTGCGGAAATGTCCAAATCTGGGAAAATAAATAATTTAACCTCTCAAAAAGTTCAACTTAATCATCCCGAAAACACTCATAATCAATTGAAAATAGTTTAAGACACAATAATTTGCAGTAATATACTGAAATTCGGGTGACAAGGTAAAGTTCCAGTATTTTACTTATCTTGCTAAAATGGCTTACCTCGGCGTCCTCTTCGTTCTTGAAGTTCACTAATACATATATGTTGTTAAGGTCCTACTGCTCGGCCCTCTTCTTACGTGGTGGCAAATCTATAATCTGTACTTCTTTTTGGTGGTACCACCTCCTATCCTATGTTTAGGATGGGCTCAAATTAAAGCGATAACAACAGGGCGTAAAATATTATGTTGCCAGTCTTTCAAAGAAGCCACCAAAAGTCCCTGTAGCATACATGAAAATAAGGACTACAAAGTCGTACTCTCCAATCCTTAATTAAAGTAGCGAAAATTTGTTGAGTATTACAAGAAAACAAAAATATAGTGAACTTATTACTCAAATAGTCATTAAATAACAATCAGCAATTAAAAAGTGTTACATTAACTTAACTGTAATTACAACTACGGATAATATCATTTAATATTAATTAGTGACTCTTTTAGGCGTAGAATCGCCATGTCGTCATATTAATTAAATTACGTCGGGGCTTTTATAAATATACGGTAAAATATTACAAATACTCTTAAAACTCATCATTTAGCATAACATTACATTTTTAGTAGTTAAATATATTTCTGTGACTTTTAAAACAACTTAAATTTACCGTTAATGCAATTAACATTAAGGTCATACTTCATGTCACAACTAAAAAAAAAACATGCGCAATAAAATACGTAACTTTATGGTTAGAAATTTAGCACGCTTAGTTGTAACTTAGTTTTTGGGGTCATCAAAAAGGCTATAATGGAATTTTTGGGATAGACTTGAGTGGGCAAATTTATTTAGTTATTGAAATAGTTTTCTATGGATCTTATATGAGTATAAAGTCTCAGGATGTAGAAAACCCTGTCGTTAACAAAAGTTTACATGTAAGTTACATATATGCAGAGTAACGTACATATAACATACAAAACTTGTAAATGAACACAAATTAAGGTTTTATATATCCATTTACAGAATAAAACACATTAAACAATGGAAATATTTTAACTTTATTTTCGAAAGCCTTGAAACACCGCTGCCTTGCAAATTTAGCTCAACTGACAAATATGATCTCTGAAAAAACTGTGCAATGGGAGTGCATGACTGTATTTAGTTTCTTGGACATACTCCATTGCGATATAGAAGACTGTCAAACAAAACTAAAGATAATAGGAGAACGTAAGTAAGGCGAGTATGCTTTAGTTAATAGGATACATACAACATAAAATTCCATAAATGGAATCTGGCCAAATAAAAACAAGGACAAACAGTAAGAAATAAAAACAGAAATAAAATCAAAAATAATAAAAACCCAAAAACTCCACCAAGGCAGACAACCCAAGTTTGAGTTCTACTTTGGCAAAGGGACTAACAGATAAAATGTATAAACCACAAAATAAAAATACAACACAACAATGAGGCGAAACAAAACCAGTTATGTATCAGACACGAACAGAAAACGTCGTTCTACTGTCTGGAAAACTACTTTGTTTTATTTCGTCTCATTGTTGTGTTGCTCGTTTTTCTGTTCGTATCTACTGTGTTTTTGTTTCGTCTCATCGTTGTGTCGCGTGTTGTTGATTAATCGTCAGTTACACAAAATTCGGATGAGAAAGTTACACGTGTGGACAACAGAGACTTTACTGAACATTTTTGTTTGAATATGTTCAAGTTCTGATATCTTATACTGAATGAAGCAAATGTATGGTTAGATTATTTTGTTACTTACGGTGTGGTTATAGAGCTTCTAAATGATCAGTAACAAAGGTACGAAATAAATGGTTCTTTATAATCTTAAAATATAGTCCAGCTACAGACTGACCTATATTCCACCATTCTACAACATTTTTCCTTGGGAATCAGATTAAATTGTTGTACAGATTAGGCCTTAACATAA
Organism: Medauroidea extradentata; assembly: GCA_003012365.1. NCBI lineage: Eukaryota > Metazoa > Arthropoda > Insecta > Phasmatodea > Phasmatidae > Medauroidea > Medauroidea extradentata. The sequence continues at coordinate 4,439 of PNEQ01052898.1, read as the reverse complement.
TAACTCGCTTGAAATTAAAAAAGTTTTCACCTTAATTTTTGTAACAAAGAAAAGCACGTGTTTAACCGTAATATGTAGCAACAATGACACTGTTTTATTTTTTCATCAAAGAATAATACTAGTTGTATCTGATTAGGAAAAAATCTTGGCCGTCGACCATACTTATAGAATAAAGAAGGCGTTAAATTGTCCTGAATTATTTAACGAGCGCTTAAATTTCCACAGAAAATCAGCATTATTCTGAACGAATCTAATAAATTTTTACAAGAAAAAATGTTTTGGATGTTTATTTGTTTCGCCATAATTTTGGGTGTTATCTATTATGCTATAATTAACTGTTGAAACCATTTTTGTTTGTTAAGGAAACGTACAATAAAATCATCATTGACGTCAGTATTTAAAATATGACATCCTGGCGATGATGAATTTGTTTTATAAGCTGGTGTAAAACGATCGCACGACAAAATGAACCTCATGTGCCTGGCAAATATCCGTAATTAATAATTGGAAGAAATAACCATGGTAGTTCTATAGCATGTTTATACAACGTGCATAAAACCGTGTTTACCTGAATACGAAACTAGGTTTTATTTCAATTTGTATTTTAAAAAAAACTGGGGTTTCAATTTATTTTTTAGACTCACGACTAGAATTATGTGGTTTGCTTACAGATTAATTTGTAAGGCATTTCAAATCTGTTTTTGTGCAATAAAACGTAATTACAAGTGAAAAATTAACGTTTCCATACCTAAATGTAGCCAGCGTAAATTGAGTGTTCACTCAAGTGCATTATGTGTACTTATTATAGGTTATGTAAACAGTAAATCATTTTCAACAGACATGCATAACCCAGTTTTAACCAAGCTTGACGATTGGAAAATTTTTTCCATCTATACAACAAGCAGAATAAAGTAAGATTTTTGTTTCTATTGTAACTATTCAAATTTTTCTAGCTTATACAATATTTAATAGGATAAATATTTTTTTTCCTCTGTACCAAACTGAAAATATGGAGAACGTGTGGTATTCCAAGTAGTTATTTTAGTGTAAATACGGTAGTAAACGATATTTTGCGTTATTATATAGTAAACTTATTCTATCAGTAGAGCATTATCAAAAAATTCAATACTGTAACAGTTGTTTTTTATCTTGCGGTGTGGTGAAGCGCGGCGTCTGCAGCTCTCGGAGTTTTAAGTGTTAAGTACAGCCCTTGACTTGTAAGCGCCAGGGGTTGGTGAGAGTGGGGGTTAGAGTGAAGTGTGTGTGTGGATGGTAGGATTAGACGCGCCATTTAGCCCTCGGCAAGCTAGAAAGGGCTAGAATTGCTTCGTGCGCCCACCCTTCATTCCTCCCCAACCCGCCCTCCATCCCAAGGAGTCAGATTTTGGCGGATCATTTGAATACTGGAACAGGCCGAAGAATTTTCGGCACCGTTAGGTCCGGCGTCCGCTTTGAATATTGATAGCCCTATTAGGCAAAGAGTGTTTTGTGCAAAAACTGCTCAAGTTACTTGTTTTACAACGTGCGCTCTTTAAATCTAAGCACCATTAACTTAAAATACAACGCAGATAGTTACGAATTTGGTCAGTGAAGTATTACAAGGGTAATGCAAGTTATTTTGGCTTTGGAAACAGCACTTAACATGGAAAATAATTTGTGTACATTCAATTTTTTTACGCATATGTATATTCATGCAGTGCACATTGATGGAATAATAATTTCCCATTGTAATTTAGAAGTATCGCAGGCCTCTTGTTTTTATTCGGAGCAACGGATTTTTGATTGGTTGTAATGAAAATATATTTCTTCAGTTAACCGTTGTGTAATTTACTTCGTGACACACGATATTACCATTAAATACTTTTTTTTTTTTTTGTTTCTGTTGTTCTACTTCAAGGTTCTTACAACTAAGGCTATGCTCTCTTGTGTCCACAATTTTTGCGATAACCAAGTTTTTAAACTTAAATGAGAATTGACATAAAAAATCTGTTTGGCAGTTTTGTTTATCGTTTTTGCCGTGATAGCCAATTTTTTTTTCAAAACCATAAATTATACAGTTTCGACTAAAAAGTAAGTTTACCAGAATTTCGTTAATTACATAATTAGCAAAAATCATAGTATTTACTGACTTCAAAAAAATCAGCCAACATGGAGAAGACGATTTAATAAGACTGCGAGACATATTTATGATATCTGGTCTAGTTTAGGCGTAAAAAATTAATATCATTAAAAAAGCGTAAACAATGCTCTTACCAGTGTATCTTGGTTCAGAGAATTGCCATGCGGTTTTTTTTACCAGGCGTTGGTTTATTTTATATCTCTACGCAAATTATGGCGTGAATGACTACACATCTTCAACACGTTCTCCTTGCAACGTGCGTTATAAACGAAGGCAGAGAATAAATCACATATGAACATGTAGCCAATACTTTACCCGAACTATTTGCAAATATCAACCTTAAATTTTCGTCCATACCTTCCATCGCATACCGCATCCTTAACCGAATTATCTAAATTCTACGCAACTGAAACCTGCCAGAAACCAAACCTGGTGATGAAATAAATATTTTTTTAACATACGTTAATACAATTACGCGCAAGTTCTACAAACGGTAGCGTGCAAACCTATCGTTACAATGTTACCGTAAAACGGGGTGAATAGGGACAACATTTTAAACAGATTCCTAGCTTAGACCTTCGCCTTAAATCAAACTATATTTCAATGCTATTACTCTCTGTAAAATTATTTACTATCCAACCTTAAGGAAAACTCGGATTTTAAAACATTTTACTGGAACTTTTGATTTGAAAGTTTGTCCCTATTCACTCCGTTTTACGTTACTTCTATGTATATTTGTTCTAACAGAGTACTGGAGGCCTTGCTATCGAGACTGTCGGGATTACAGCGGCAGCGAAATTATCTAATAATGTTGTTCCGATATCTGGAGTCATAATATGGCAGTACGTATTCCTGAAATAACCTCACTATCTATCGAAGGGGTTTGTTTGTTTCTTAATTTCAAACACTTGACGTTCAAATTTTTGCAACTTGGCATTACGTGTGTAGTAGCTACGCTGTTAGAAAAATTTCCGTGAAATTACGAAAAACACAGGTAAAAAAATTACCCAGAAATCTTTGTAAAGAAACGGACGCTCAGTTTTGTTTGATAACTGAATCCTCCGTAAAATTACGGACTATCCGTTTTCCTCACAAAACTTATTTTTTTAAACTACCGGCACTCTATATTTCAAAAACACGGAATATTCTTATCTGTTGTGTGTTCTCTAGATCTTTAAAGTATAATTTAATAACCTTAAAAATTTCTTAATTTCACTAGGATCCGAACCCGCAACCTTGCGATTCGCAGGAAAACACTAACCATTATACCACAGTGAACGCTAATAAACAAGTGTGTTCCACGCAGTGATGTGACACCAACTTTAAAAGAGACAACTTATTTTCATTAATACCAGCATTTTTTTTAATAAACGCAATAAAATATTTTTTTTTTAAATTGTAGAAACATATTCCTACGAATTTATGGAAAGTTACGGTGAAACATCCGTAAACTGGCAGTATGGACAACTTTCCGTAAACAAAACATTACGGAAGGCACTTCCGTATAGTTACAGTTCTTTTCTGTAAATATTTCCGTGAATTAATGTAAATTTTTAACAGTGTACTGAAGTTAAAGTAGCGTCATGTTGTGGATTTAAGATACGGGAATGTAAATGTAAATTAAACAATTATAACCGAGAATTAATATTGAATAGGAGCAATACGAAATGCTTCCACCTCTTTAACATTTACCATGCGTCAAACGACGATAGTATTCGTTACATCGTATGCACTTAATTGGTAGGTAAATAACTAATGTTAGAAAAAGTTAGGTTTTTTAACGAGTGATGTGGCACATTGGTAATATGCTGGATTTGAATAAGGGAGGACCCGTGTTTAAATCCAGGCTAAGGCGTTTATTAAAACACTAGCAGTGCGCCCGCGGCTTTGCCCGCGTATGTAACACACAGCAGATAATATTTGCTTTGATTTAAAAACCTCTTTGTTTACCAGATAGGCATTTCAGTCATCGAGTGTCAGAATGGCAAAGCTGCTAGTCGAATTAACTCTGCAGCTGGATAAGTAGCTATAGCTGTACACGCGAAAAGAAGTCTTAAGAGGCCGTGTCAGTATTTCAGGCGCATATATGCAACCCGCATTAACCCCATATAAATCAAGGCTAATTTTGCGTACTCTATAGGAATAACAGTATTACACATATCAGCATTATCTTCACGTTTTATAAGAAACAGAGTCGTTCTTATTTTTGCTGCGTTTGTCGAAGTTCAAGTTATTAATGGTTGCTACAAATTTTACGAAACGTTTTTTTTTTTTTTTTTTTTTTTTTTTTTTTTTTTTTTTTTTTTTTTTTTTTTTTTTT
>PNEQ01052897.1:0-15844 GCA_003012365.1 Medauroidea extradentata | reverse complement strand
GAACAATTGTTCATAACACAAACCCTCTTGAGCAGATTTGACTTTCAGCAACTTCTCAAGAGACTGTTCAGACAATGACGATCTGAACTGGGTTTTTGTCTTCTTCAACTGGCTAAAGATCCTCTCGCACTCGGCGTTACTGTGAGGGATGGATAAAATACCAAGCATAACTCGAGCCAACCTGTCATACTTTAAACTAGCATCTAAATCCTTCATCTGTCCGATCAATAACCACTTAGAGTCAATTCTATCCTGCTTCTCTATTTCATCTGGAAGGTCTTCTATTTGGAACGAAGAAAATTGTGATTCTAATGTATCTGTTTCGCAGTCCAGATCTTGTCCTTGCATGACCAAAAGATTAGGAAATTTGTCAACAAAATATCTTAGACTTGAAAATGATGCATGACTAATGTTCTGAATGCATGCTACTTCTGCATGAGCTAGGAATTCACTTTTTAACGGAAATTTGTGAACTATGTAGTTGCATGCGCATACATAGTACTTCCTAACAGAACTATAAAACAATTTAACCTGTTCAACACTCAATCTGCTTACAATTTTGAATGCAGCACTGCCAATAACCAAATCATTATCACTTTTTTGATTACTGTGTGTGTGTGATAATCTATCTCTAAAAGAGAAGTGGATGATTTTACTAGATCAGCACAGACAAATTTTGACATCAAGTTTCGTAACAAATCGTTAAGTGTGTGTTTTAGTTTGTGAATATGAGTTTCACATGACTGTAGCAGAACATTAGTTTTGTCAAACACACGAATTACATTTAACAGAAACAGGCAAAATGCCTTGTTTATGTCACTGGATAAAAACATGAAAAGCCTCTCTTCTCTAGTGAGTTGAGATGACAAACTTTTTTCTGCTGGAAGCTGAGGACTTGATCTCTTCACATCAGGTCTGTGTGCTAACTTTATGTTCTTTGGACTAGTCACACATACTTCGGAACTGCGCTTCTTTGAACTATTTTGTACAGAGGATACTTTGCCGGGAAGAGAGGTCTTTGAAACTATATTTGTATCGCTTGAAGACGATGCGCGACTACAATGTGTACTGCTGCTTTTTGTGCTTGTGGTACTGGACAAAACTGGGAGCTCACTTTCACTACCGTCTTGAGATGCAGTAGAGCATTCATCAATTTTCGAACCTAGCTTTGGGATTTTGTAACTCTGTAGTGTGCTCTGAGTTACACTTGAACCTCTAACCTTAGGCTGACATTCAACCATAAAAAAACTCGTTAATGGCTGCCATTGTTCCACCAGCCTTGCCAAACATTTTCCTAATGAAAGTCATCGTGTGCAGACATGTTTGAGAACTTTCCTAGTATCTACATCATGCAGCATTTGGAATTCTCTCAACCTTTCTTTCCTATTTACACTCTTTTCCAAGAAGTAGAATACATCTACCAAAATGCCATCCACTTTGGGTGGAAGACACGCAGCAGCTTTTTCAGCACATAAGTTTATCAAATGGCATGGACAACCAACCACAAACAAATTTTCCATTTCATTTTTCAAAATAGCAGCCACGCCACTCTTATGTCCGATCATAACTGGGGCATTGTCAGCGCTTAGCGCTAAACAGTTTGAAAATGGAATGTTGTTTTCTTTTAGGGTATCAAGCAAGAGATTACCAATATTTAATTCAGTTGATTCGCCTTTGAGAACTGGTACTGCCAAAAGCCGATTTTGAATTTCGAGCATGTCAGTGCTGTGAAAAGTGACCACGATAGGATAAAATTTACAATCACTTTGATTACTGCCATCAGTTGCAATGGAAAAAGGTGTATTACGTACCACAGATACAAGCTTCTGGTGCGAACTCTGCTCCATTTGTCTCAATATTGCTGCAGACTTCGTCCTCGCACAACCATATTTTTTTGCGATTTCACTATCGGGGAACATTTTCCTAAAAATGTGGCCCCGCATGATCAGCACACGTTAGCGCTAAATTGTGTTCTACTAAGAATGATGTGAAATAACACTCCGCACGTGTAACACTGTTATCACTCTTCACTGCAAAATTTAGTTTTTTGTTGGAACTAACACACTTCACATGTCCGTTGTGTTTCTTTGTGGAAACGTGTTTTAAAATGTCTCCCCGGCCACTATGCGATACACAAAAATCAGCGCGACACACGCTACAAAATGCAAAATTGCTTCTTTGCGTGATTCGATTATTGACGGAAACTCATGTGTGTAAACTTTACTAAAACTCGTTTTGTAACTCTTAGAAACACTTTTATCAGACATGTTTACACCAAACTTCGGACCGCCATTTACAAAACAACTGTCGCGAGGTTCATCAACTACTACAGCGCAAGCGCGACGCGCAGCTGGCTGGGCAAGATGGCACGGCCCGGTCAGAGAGCACGGAACGGCACGGCCCGGGGCTATGTGCCAACGCGAGCTGCACAGCGCATTATGCCAGCGACGGGCTTGATTGCTATAAATTGATGCAATGAACAAAAACTGGTGTATTTTTGTAGCTGCGCCACAAAATAAATGCAGTTAAAACATCTTATTCATTGATCCATGGCTAATGACCATCCTCATTGCTGCTGCAATAAAATTGGAAAAAAAAAAAAAAAAAACATGGGCCTAAAAAATCGTGAGGAAACACCATTCGGGCGTGAGATTATCCTTAAAATCGTGAGCCTCATGCCAAAATTGTGAGAGTTGGCAGGCCTGTCATAGGTAGAGCCACAATTTTATGGCGAAAAGATTTTTGCACACATTTGGTTTCGTTGCGTCATGTGCACACCTGCAGCTCTGCTTTAATCGTCTGTGATTGGATAATTTTACTCTCACTGGCCTTCGCAAATTATAGACGTACAGAGTCACAATAATCTTATTCTGATTGGTGCAGTCAAATGAGAAACGTGTCTGAACATAGACACGCTGCCAATAACCTTGAAACAGAACTACCGATGTGCACGTGAGTCACTGAAACAAAGTGGGGCAAAAATCTTTTCGCGACAAAATAGTGGCCCTACTCATAGGTATTTCAAGTCCTGCAAGGCAAGGGCCTAGAAAAAGACCTCATGCAGTAATAGATGGAACTGAAGACGAGGATAATAATGAAGGTATGCGTATAGCCCAAACTCAGCAGCCTATACCTACAAAATACGGGTTGCAGAAAATGAAGTAGTGGTGTGTTCCAAGGCATTTTGTACTTTTCGTGGGACTACCCGGAGTAGACTCCGTAACATTCAGCACTCTCTCCTGACCACAGGACAAGTTCCTTTAGATTCTACAGGAAAGCACAACAACAGGCCAAACAAAATTCCACAGCCTATAAAGGAACTGGTAAAGCAACACATTGAAGCATTTAAGCCTCGAACATCCAATTATTCTTACAGAGTCAATCCAAATAGGAAATAAAATGCATAAAATGTTCCTACAGGAAATTCATATTAATATCCCATTTCAGGCATATTGTTGCGTGTTGGCCGGGCAGCAGACACATTACATCATGCTAGGTGGACAGCTTGGTGAGTCAACCAGTGATGTCATGGGTTTCGCAGCTATGTCGCAACTTCCGAGAGACGTCACTGGGATTCCCCGATGACGCCAGTGCAAATACATGACTACTGACAGGCACATGGAGGTAATGTCTATTCTTAGACCTCACGTCACCATGTTTCATCAGCCACTGACGTCACTGTAGGGGCCGTATAAGAGCCTCGGTATTGCGCAACATGAGACAGTCGGGAAGTGACAGTCGGGAAGTGACTGCGGAAGTAACTTTGTTGGAGCATCTAGAGAATTGGCTGAACTGTACAAATTCATACATACTCCTTCTCATAGTGATAATATCGGTTCCGCTCTGAGTAAGAAAGGGATAGTATGACATTTCAATCCCCCAGCTGCACCACATTTTGGAGGCTTGTGGGAGGCAGGTATGAAATCAGTAAAGAGCCACCTCACCAAAGTTATTGGAAACAAAGTTCTGTCATATGAAGAGTTGTTCACTGTATTGACTCACATAGAAGGGGTTCTCAATTTTCGTCCTTTGGCTGAAATTACCTCTGACCCTTCTGATCTAGACGTGCTTACTTCCACTCACTTCCTCATATTACAACCAATTACTACCTTCCCAGAACCTGATGTCTCGCTTCTTAACCTTACTCGAATCATTGGCAGCTGATTCAACGGATAGTTCAAGACTTCTGGAAGCGGTGGCGCAAGGAATATCTTTACACCCTACAACAGCGCCGCAAGTGGACCACAAGTGACACCTCTCTTAAGGTTGGAGAATTGATTAGAATGAAGGAAGATAAAATGCCTTCTCTTAAATGGTGTCTTGCTCGAATTGTAGCTTTGTATTATGGATCTGATGGAGTTCCTAGAGAAGCTACTGTGAAGACCGCTACCAGTGTGCTTCAACGTCCAGTCATTAAATTGTGCCCCTTACCTACCAGCAAACACTATTGACTTGGGGGGATAACTTTACTGTAAAGGAATTGACCAATCTTATTATAAATTTACTCAATTCTTGTGTTTTATCTGTATACCTGCTTGTGTGGCTTGACTTAACTGTTGTTTGTGTGTAATTATTATTGACTTACAAACATTTTAGAAACACTGAATTTAAATAATTTACAGGCAATTTAATGAAGTAGGGTGGCCGGGCAACACACTGGGGTTTTTTGACATTAATAAATGCATCAACCCTACCCTACACCTAACTGATACCAGGCTGACCAGCTCTTGGTTCTGAAGTGTCAGTAACACTGGCTAGCATTAATTTATGCAAATAAGTAAGCAACAGTAGAGACTCTAGAAATACAACTGACTAATTGAAAAACTATACCCCAAGCGCAGGCTGGTCGCTTCACACCCTGCAGTAGCGCCCTCGCCAACAGACTACCCAATCCCCACCGGTGTCAGTCTTTACTATGGCACATAGGTAAAAATAGCTATGAAAACACTACACACCAGTTTAGAGATCTGTGAATTGAGATAATAATGTTTCTAGTAGACAACTGAACTCTAACCTTCAACATTTTGCTGTTCCTATGTGTAAATTACCGAAATTATAACCGGCACATAGACAACTTAAGGAGTTGGTAACTTCCAGAGCAGCTAAAACAATTTGGGAAAGGTTTGGGAGGAAAGCAAACGGAAGGATATCCTGCCACACAGCAATCGCTGAATTACAAGTTGTTAAGCTCGATTTCTGGTACCCAAACATATGTCCTCCACTATGAACATGAGCAACCCTAGCTGTACTACAGTCAGAGGGGTCTGAAGTCACTTGTGTCTCGGTACTGGATCGGTGGCATATCTTCGGCTACATTCGTGAACGTTTTGCTTTTTTTCATACTGCCCACCCCTAGCACGGCGCTTCCCCCTTCCACATCAATGCAGATAATCACAAGATCACATATCCACACTTCTCTCCCCACCCCTTACACAAAATAAATTAACATCTGCATGATGTTGGGATGGGGTGTTAGAATTGCATCCAGGTACTGGATCTACACACTGCAATAAAGAACTGAGCCAAATGTTGCCTGTTTTACTGAATGAATGTGTGGATGGGAGGGGGTACCGAATGTGCACCGGACACACATGAACATAGCGGAAGTCATGTTACTGGTCTAGTACCTCGACACAAGACGTGTCCAAGGCTACGAACTGACGTTTATGGGAAACGCAGCATGAATTGTTGATATTTTAACAGGGCGATCGCAATATCAGGGCATCTTCACCAGTCCAAGTGACCAATGGCAACAAAAAGACCCAGGACGTTTACAAGGGTGTTCGATAAGGCATGGTAGCTGGAAACCGGTAGTAAACTGTGTTGTGAAGTTGCCCCTTGGGTAAATATTAACAATCACTACTCATCGTGTACCGGCCAAGCTATTTGTTTTACTGGTAAAGTTTATTGATTAAAAATGTTTCTAAAGTGATGAAAATTAGATTGGCTTACCTTGTTTTACAGTCTGCCATTCTTTAGTCGGCGTAAAAACATCGTCGTCACGATTTGACTTCGGTGAAGTATTTCCAGTGGAGTCTGCGGACCCATAAACAACCCCACACATATGAAACAAAACGAGACTAATTACACAGTAACGCCACATTGAGCCCCTCTAAATTCTTAAAAGAATTTTTTTAATTTGTCGAATAAACCCGTATTTACAAAAAATTAACACCTGTCGATCACAATTGTTTTACCCTCAAACAAAAAAAAAATATTCCCTAACTAAGATGAACTAAATTTTTCTCTCCCTACTTCGTATAAAATTTAGTTGTAATTGGGCCTAGCATTAAATACAAAATTTGTCAGTAAATTAAACAGTTGTTGCCTAGTAACCATTATTTTTGCACCAATCACAGAATTTATTTCATTCAGAAAGAGGCCAATAGCATTTCAGTACGTTGTCGAACCTGGAGCTTTCGCCCTTACGGAGTGGTGTGCGTTCTGCCATTTCAACGAATTTTCTTTCCTTGGCGGTTGTCTGCCCGGCATTGCTTCGAGCTGGTAAATTGTAGAGTTCTTTAGTGTCTGAAACTTGGTAAATCGAAGCCGTCATGTCTGAAGGTTACTTCTGGGGTGAGTAATTATTGTGTTTCATAATTTTCAAGATAAAGCGACTTTTGAGCTCTTGCCATTTTAAGATTTTCTCTTCAAGAAAAGACCCACGTGTGTGCGTTCGATTCGAGGTAACTTGTTACACATTTATTTGTTGTGTAAGGTATGTGTTACCGTTGTTATCAATTGTTTGAAAAATTCATAATATACAGCTGGAGCCGTCCAAAAAAATTGCGAAATGGTTGGAATGCAATTTGAATGATTTTTAGTTGGCCGGCTTCCGGTAGGGAAAGGATTGTAGAAGATAATTTATATTTTTTATCTTCAGATTTTTGCATTACAAACTGATTGCTTGTGTAGTATTTTGTGTTTAAATGGATTAATTTTTCTCACAGTAATAAATTTCGTGTATTTCTTTTAAACTTTGGCGGCGTCGTATATCCGCCATATTGGTTTATCTTTGTCTAGTTGGTGTAGGCCCTGGGCCAATGTCAATCAGCCCTACTGTGTTTTAGAGAGCATTTTAAAAATATATTGTTTACGTTTAAAGTAGGATGCAGTGAATTTGAAAGTTCGACAGTTCAAGAAATTAGTTTCTTAAAAAAAAAAAATTGGATCGATATGGGAGTGACGGTTTTACTTTGAAGTTGTTGACGTGTGGCTGCAACAAGCAATTAAAATGGCAACGATTGGAGAGGAATTGGAAGAAAAATCGCAGTGTGAAAATACCCCGGGAACTTTTAGTCCAGAGTTTGTTACTGAACTGTCAAATAAGTTGGAGCATCTATCACCTGGCGATGAATGCGTTACGAACCTCGACATGTTTGACGATAGGTTGAACGAAATGACCGCTTCATATTCCGAAATATCATTTGACTCCCAGACTCCGCCTGATATAGTTTCCGATTTCGAGGGTTCCCTAGTCTCTCCAGCAGATTTTTTGGAAAGGGGCATGGACGTTCAAGTATCGGAAAGTCATATTTTTGATGATGCCTTCCACGATAGCGACAGCAGACGTCCTGATAGGTTAGAGTTGAATGAAATGGAACCAGTAGATAAGAGACTTCAGCATTTCCATCAAGCATTTGAAGACTTGAATTTGGAGGGAACTGTTACGAAAGATGGCGACATGGTTCTCTTTGTTGCTGAAGACCTTGAAACCAAAATAAAACTATCTAGTCCAGTTATGAAGAAAGACACTCCATCTTTTCCTGGCTCACGCACTTCCACACCATGTCTATATCGTCAGGCACTTACACCACAACTCCCACCAATAGATCCAGGTGTTCTAAATGATCTAGAAGCAGAAGTAAAAAAGGTGGCAACATCTGTTGATACACTCACCGAAAACCTTGCTGGAATATTACGAAGTGTTTCTGCCCTAACTGTGGATTGTTTGGAGATATATCGTGATGCAGTTTGTAAAACGTGTGATGCTGTTGATTCTAACATTAAGTCTATGTACCAGTTGATGGCTAAGTGCGAGGAACTGAGTAAATCTATGAAGCCGATATACAAACTGTCTGAACTTTTGAAAGGAATAAAGCGTTTACTTGATTTATTTGAAAATGCTGTGAATGTTTAGGATTTTATCACTTGGCCGGTACCTAATAATGCTCCAAATTATCGAGTCTAGTAACATCTCATCAGTAGTTTTAGTGTACAGTAGTGTGGAAAAACTGAATTAAGATTCACAGAGTCAATAAATTATGCAATATGGTACTCCTGTGTTCTATTTGTGCAAGCTATGCTGAGCATTATGGTGGAATTACAATGGTGCATCAGATGTGACACAAATATACAATATGTGAATAACAAAAGATATCGGCCAATATGCATTGATGCGGACGTGCTGATGACACGTGCTTGATTAGCTGACATAATTTGTTTGTGTCGCTGGCATTCACATTGTTCGACTTGTATGCAGTAGTGTCGCTGGCATTCACATTGTTCGACTTGTATGCAGTAGTATGGAATTAACCCAGAATGAACATTGGTGACATATTTCCTAACAACAATGTGAACTATATAACTTAAAAAATAATTTCTTATAGCCTAAGACAGGTACAATTATATGTATGTTTAAAAGTCAGGATATTTTGCTAAATTTATTTTGTAGTCAGTCACTGTTTCAAGAAAATAAGTTTTATTTTGACAAGCACCTTCATAGGAAGAAATAAGGTTTGTTTTACTCGCGCTTGACCTAGCGTCTCTCACGTCTCCCTGGAGTTGGAATAATGTTGACCCAGGTCAGAGGGAGTTGTACTCTTAAAGGGCGAAGAAAAACGCATTAGTGCGTGCGTGCATTTATTTTTGTGATGGCCGAACTAACAGAAGTTATCGGGAATATAAAAGAGAATGAAGAATCATCATGTACGAAATAAATAATTACATTCTACTGTAAATAACACCATTCCTTCATCATCGGCTATAATATTTTCATCATTTTCCAATGTTGTTTGGAATAATAAGTTATTTCTCATTCACATCACAACGAATGTTAACAGATCACGATGTAGCAGACTGGCCCGAAAACGTCTAGCAGACGATTTGCCCCCACAACTCTACCTCGCGAGGAGGAGCGGCGGGAGCATGACCTACTTGACCTGGAGGCGCTTGACCTTGCGAGTAAAACGGACCCCCGCCATATTGTTTCCGGCAAGTAAAACGCCTAGGAGTGCCCCGGGAGCTGAAAGAGCAAAAAGAGACGCCAGGTCACTGCGAGTAAAACAAACCTATAGATAGATATTTTATTGTTAGTGTTCTTTTTTTTACAGCAATTGACAGTGTCAAAATAATGAACTTACATATATAATATGCATATACTTAATGTGCAAAGTCATGATAATTACATTAAAACATTAATTAAAACATAATTATTTAATTTAATCAATTTTAGGTACAGTAATTTCAAAAAACTCTTGAATATTATAAATTGGGTTCAAAATGAGCCGGTCATACATCTTCTTTTCTAAATCTTTGGTTTTTAACATTTTCATTTTTGTTGGAAGTTTATTAAAAAATTTTAATACCCATAGTAATGTGGCTTGATTTTGTCTTTTCTGATCTAGTAAAAGGTACATCCAATACATCATTTTGTCTAGTAAATACACTATGGATTTGATTTCTTGTTTTATACATATTAATATCTTCAAATATATATATTGAAATATAACATATATATGTATATTATATATATGTAATATATATATTATATATATATATATATATATATATATATATATATATATATATATATAAATTTATAGTTAACAACTGTAGGTATTTTAAGTTTTTTAAATAAAGGTTTACAATGAGCCAGCCAGTGAGATTTTGTCATAATTCTAATAGCTTTTTTTTTTTTGTAATAACAAGATATCTTGTAGACTATTTGTACTACCCCATATTATTTAACCATAATTAATAGCAGATTGAAATAAAGCATAGTACGTCATTAAAACAAAATCAATGGGTACGATTTTCACAAGTCTTCTTAAGAAGTAAACAATACGTGACAATTTAGTTTTTATGTACTCAAAATGCGAGTTCCATGTTAATTTTTGATCTAAAACTAAACCTAGAAATTTTACAATTTTATTAGTACAAATGTTATTTGGCAATGTAGATAAGCTAAATACAACAGTTTGTGTTTTATTATTATTTAACAAAAAACCATTCGCAGAAAACCAAGTTGTAGCTTTACTTAAGGTATTACCTACTTTATTTTGTAAATCATTCAAATTTTTATCTATGGTCAAAATGTTGTATCATCAGCATACATGTATGAATTTGAATAATTTATATTGCTAGGTAGATCATTAATTGCTACCAGAAATTAAAAAGGTCCCAACTCAGATCCTTGTGGAACACCACAATCAAGTTCAAGAGCAGATGAACATTCACCATTCACATTGACTACCTGTCTACGGTTTATAAGATAGGATTTAAAACAGTTCAGAACAGATCCATGTAAGCCATAAAATTCCAGTTTACATAGCAAGGTGGCATGATCAACAGTCAAAAGCACGACTCAAATCACAAAAACTTGCCCAAGCATATTCTTTACCTTCAAAAGCTTTATATATCTCTCTTACTAGGTAATCTATAGCTGACACAGTAGATAGCTCCTGCCTAAAACCATACTGATGTGCAGAAAAAAAATTATGACATTCAAAATAGTGACTAAGCTGCTTGTACACAATTTGTTCCATAATTTTTCCCAATACTGGTATTAATGATATGGGTCGATAATTTGCAGGATTTGCCTTATCTTCTTTTTTATGAATAGGAATAACCTTTGAAATCTTCATACATCTAGGAAATACACCTTGTTCCAAGCATATATTGATACACATAAGTGGCTCAACAATACTATCAGTTATTTCCTTTATTAGATTATTTGATATTCCATAATAATCTTTACTACTAGATTTTTTCATCTTATAACTAGCTTCACATCATGATATGATGCATACTTCCATTTAAAATTTACATTAATAATTTGAAAGGTTAAATCTTTAGTGCTCACTTTATTCCGAATGGCCTATAGTGTGTTTCACTATGTTAGTGTGCATTTTAGTTGTGCTGATCAAGCTGGTATACACTTTAATACCTATGATTCCAGAAATGTGAAATGGTGAAAAATATGGTTGTGCTTGCTGTAAGCGTTTGTAAAAAAATGTGATTGAGAGAATTTTTAAAGAAGTAAGTCTGCGTGCAGCAGAACTGATTAAAGGAGCCATAGGCCTAAATTTAGTGAAGTGATTCCAACCTTAATAAGTTATTTATTTTGATTTTTTTTTTGTAGGCCTAAGTGGACCTATGTTTTAAGTATAGGATCTAAAAAAAGCCTTTAAGACTCTCTATTATACTGTAAATACATTAGAAATTTTTTTAAACATTTACTGTAAAAACTGCTTGAATAGCACAATTTTACACCTTCACATAAACATTTTCCTAGATTAGGACCTCTAAAACCAGTGCTTTATTGGTGGAAACATCTTAATATTTTGGACTTTTCCAACGTTTTCGGTATTGAAAATCATTGCTCTATTCAGAAATGATTGTCTGTCAAAAATTAATGCAAACAAAAGTTTGTTTTGTTGCGTATCGTACCGTATTTGGAATTTAGCTGCTTTTACGGGGTTATATTTTGCTGGGGGTGACGGAAGTCTCCTTGTTGAGAGATTACACGTGTTGTAAACCAACTCGCGAGAGACACCCCGCGAACACACTTACCGAGACGCCATTTTGAGACCGACTGACTCCAGCGTTGCCTCTGGAACTACTTCCACGTTGAAGCGTATCCTTCCACATTGTCCACAATCCTCGTATAGGTTAATTACCAAACATACAGCCCCCGAGACCGGCTGGGGTCTCTAAAGTACCATACTACACTAGATTTTATATATACATGAAATAATACAGTTTCATACAAATGGTGATCAGGGGGTTATTGAGTGGGTAGACGGTAAAGTTTGTGTGCAGGTCTACACAGGTTCCCCTTTTCGGTGTGCACATCCGCCACTCTGACGATGCCATCCTTTCTCGGATGCACTCTGGTCACCCTGGTCAAGCACCAGCCTAGGGGTGGGGCACGTTTTTGACCCACAAGACCCAAATCTCCCACACTGAGTCCTGGTTGTCAAACTTGCAATTTCCCTAGTGGTTGCAGCTGTTGCAAGTATTCCTTGTACTTGTACCATCGATTCTAAAAATGTTTACTGACTGTGCACACCATCTTACATCTTCTGGACAGACACATACTGTGATTGTATTCTGGTGATAAGGTAATGAGACCAGAGGTCTGCCAATCAGGAAATGCCCAGATGTCAAGGCGGCGATATCACGTGGATCCGAGGAAAGTGGTGTCAAGGGCCTAGAATTTAATACTGATTCGACAAGAGTACACAATTTCATGAGCTCTTAGAGTGTTAAGATTTGATCACCAATAACTCGCTGGAGGTGGTTTTTTGGCAGATGTTATGACAGCCTCCCACAAGCCTCCTTGGTGAGGATTTGCCAGAGGGTTGAAGTGAAAGGTGATATAATGAGCCAAGGCAAAGTCTTCCATGAGAGGTGACTTTAGTAGTTCGTTGAATGAATGATGAAGCTGCTTGGAAGCACCAACAAAGTTAGTGCCATAATCAGAGATGATGCTGGTGCACAGTCCTCTTCTTGAAACAAACCTTGTGAGCGCAGAAATGAAACTGTCCGCAGTCAAATCAGTCACCACCTCAATATGAACTGCCTTAGTGGTGAAGCATACTAATATATCTGAAAGATATGCCTTCTGTGTATTACAATGGCACAATTTGTTGAGACGTATCAATGTAGGCCCAGCATAGTCAACTCCAGTATGCTGGAATACCCCAGTGGAACAGACCCAACGACCCGAGTAGCAGGCAAGTCACCCATGAGAGGAGGAGCATTGGTAGGGCGACACCGAAAACATCTGGCACATTTGAAAACCTCTGAGCGTATATCTGAGTGAGCAGTGAGAATCCAAAATTGTTGGCACAACAAAGATTGTAACAGTTGGGGAGGAGCATGCAAGTACTTCACATGATTATGATCAACAACGGCTTCCACAGCAGGGTGACACTTAGGCAGCACAATAGGATGTTAGGTTTAAAATGGAAGCGTTGAATTCGACAGACGTCTGCCGGCTCGGAGCATGCCCTGGTGATCAATAAATGGATTCAAATGCTGTAATTGTGTGGAACAGGGCTTCTCTCTTTCAAAAAGCTTCAAATCTTCACAAAGGCTAACATACTAGATGCATCTACACACCACCACAGTAGCCAGCTTCAGTTCAGAAGAGGTCAAAGGTCCTTTGGTAGGGAACTGTTTCGGAGTATGGTGGATGAATCACATTACGTACGCTACCACGCGGACAAGCTTCACCCAAGATGAGATGGTCCGCAACAATAGAAGCTCTTCAAGAACTTCACGTGTGTTCAGCAATGCAAAAGTGGGGGACTTAAGTTCTGGGACTTCCACTCCGTTGAGGTTCACCTCCGAGACTGGCCACTGATCAGGAGAACTGACTAACCAGCTAGGGCCATGGAACCACAGATCGTGAGACAGAAACTTAGTGGGAAATATACCACAAGAGGTGCAGTCAGCAGGGTTATCCTTGGAGGCAACATGGTTCCAGGATTGAGGGGGGGGATCCACTCTTGAATCTGAGCTACCCTATTTGCAACATATGTTTTGAGCAAATAGGGCTGAGTCTTAATCCAGGCCAAGACAATACTAGTCAGTCGACGCATGCATAGAAGTAACATGCAACTGAATGTCGAGAAAGGCACGACAATAATGAATTAGCTAGCCTAACAGATGGGCACCACACAACTCGAGCCGGGGGAGCGAAACTTGTTTCAAAGGGGCTACTCGAGACTTGCCAAGAATAAGATGAACGCTGATGTTTCCCTGAGCCTCGCAACTCCTCTGACTACGGCAGCATATGCTCGTTCCAAGGCATCTGAAAAGCCATGCAGTTAGACACTGATTACCTTGGGACAGATAAATCGTGGCAGAGTGAAGGTTTATAACTTGGACAGATCTTCAATAAACTCGGCCCACCTATCTTTGGCTGGAGATGGCACAGGATCCTCTCAACTGAATCCTTGAATTCATAACCACTGAAGCAAGATCTTAAGGGGGATTATTCCCTAAATAGATAATGTTAAAATTAACTTGAAATTATGTATTTTGTAGTAGACATAAATTACAAGTATTGGAGAAAATTTTTTTTTTTTTTTAGAAAAAAAATTTTTAATATATGTTTTGACACTTTAAACGAACTTTGCATACTAATTTTGCAGCCATTACAGCAAGAATCAGAATAAAAATTTTTACTAATTACTGCATTCACTTGCTAGATTAAAGTACGAGAAATTGCGTGTCACGTTCGGTTTTTAAAAACAGTCATTTGAAACATTTTACTAATGCATTTTACATGCTAATGTAAATGCATTTTTTCATAAATTTTTGTTACGTAATTTCAGTAGCAAATTTAGACACTTTAACCAACGATTTGTAACAAAAATACTACACCGTATCATACTGTTGCATTTAAATGAATTTTATAAGCAATAATATTGCAGTTTGTTAAACTGGTTCACGAAATATAGACGCAAAATCAAATGTATGTAACGGTGTGTTAGGTTGACTAATAGTTCCCTGTGAAGTGCTTCCATCTGGCGGGATAGACGCAAACTATTTGAACCGTACGCAAGCATGTTCCTCCCCCTCTGTCGGACAGGACCTGTCACATACAGATGTTGGAAGGGGAGGGGGGGCACGAGACAGCCAGCATACCGTGGTAACGTGGGAAACAAAAATGCTTGCAGCCAGGCTGGCTTACAGTGTTGCCATATCTTTACAAGGACGCCTTCGCTTTGTTCAGGCGCACGGTAACTAAGCCCTTCCTACCTACCTTGATCCAAGCCAACAGGACTCACGACCCTGCCCAGTGCTGATAATCTGTGTTTCCAGAGACAAAAAAGTGGTCTGTATTAACACTTGTGTTGTTATTAGTACGTTTACATGTAAAATTTAAATCGATTTAAAAACACTTGCAGTTCAGAAAGTTTTATTTAAAAGGCTAATTCGATAGGAGTTTCAAAATTTGGGATCGTAACCATATGAATCGACTGTTGAACAACATGAAAACGCGGATCGTATTAAACACGAATTGAAAGTAAGCAAGCACACTAGGCAATTTTAGTTTCGAACTACAGATTTTATGTTTACTGCAAGTGCGTGTTTGTTGCAGATCATCTGTAGGAATGCGTGATCCTCAGAAGTAGTTAAGTTTTATTATAAAAACACAGTAATTTCCTTGTCTCCATGTTCAATTTATTTTGTAATGTAGGCCTACTAATATAACAGAATGAAAAATAAAATGTTATGTTTATTTCGCTTCAGCCGACATACCTTATTTAAGTTTAAACATTTTCAAAGTAAACAAATTCTCCCAGCTTATTTAAATCGATGTCAATTATATCCGCACTTAACTTGTAAGCAGGTATCATTCTCAGTTGTATTTCAATACTTAATTTGTTTTAAAAATGACATGTAAACATATTATACAGGGTGTATATTAATTCATGATACAACGCTTGAGGGCAGGTAGTACGAGCCAAAACAAGCACTTTTTAACTATAAACCCGTAGGCGGAAATGTACCGTCTTCGTAGGGGAGCGCAATGAAAACTCAGCGTAGGCAACCCCGCTGTGCATTACACTGATCTGTCGAAGGTATTTGAAGCCCCCATCCTCTA
>PNEQ01052896.1:21712-31895 GCA_003012365.1 Medauroidea extradentata | reverse complement strand
TTAAATGCCGGGCAGCTGTTTTGCGGTGGAAGCCGCAGCCGGGCAGCTGTTTTATAGAGAAATAAAGATGAATTAAAAAAGTACGCTTAGCGCAGTGGACTGGACAAATCTGTTTGTATTTGATGTTTTAAAGATAAACAGTGAATATAGTATAATATAGAATATAGTATCACCATCAATTAACACGTAACTAAAAGTTTGTTACTCTTTTCTATAGTACACGCGGGCGAAGCCGCAACGGGACAGCTAGTGTATATATATACATACACACACATTCATACATACGTATATATATATACATACACACACATTCATACATACGTATATATATATATATATATATATATATATATATATATATATATATATATATATATATAATACTTCCCTTGTTTCCAGAAGGAATGCCTGCATGGTTTCACCAGACGATGCAAACATTTTCCAGAACAGGTGGGCGAGTATTGTGAGCGCGTAAGTTCCCCTTCCACGCGAGAGAAGAAACTGCTTGGGAATCCATGCGGAGATCCTGCGATTGTGTTGTGTATTCACGAAGATAAACGCGCGTTACGTTACAGCGTCCTAATAAGGGTCATCACTAAAGGAATGAGGCCCAAAGAACCTGTTTCTTTCTTCAGACTTTCCGTTTTTTATCTTTGGGCTGTCTGCAACCTCTCTTTCTTAAGAGTCGCAAGCGTTGATTTCTTCAACTTTTGTGTTTTTTTTTCCTTGCAAAAATTTTTAATTTCGATTTCAATTTTTAAATTAATTTTTTAAATAAATGAGTCAAAACAAGTCTAGACTGTTCATGATCTACTGAGATCTTGCATTGAATATAATTTTCTTCTTATTGTACGTCCATCATCAACGTAACATTAAACGTGATTTATTCAATTAAAAACTCCAGTAGTAAGAAAAAAATTAAGCAATAGTCACAAAAATCGTGCTTTCACAATAACGACGTGACTGTCAATAATAATGTTATTTTGATATAATAGTTCTGGCTGTACAGATAATTTCCATGGCCACTCATAGAAATTAAGAAGCGAATAAATATATGAATATTACATCTGACAGGCCTACGTAAAACAACAATGCTCCACTAATAGAAAATAAATCTATCGATTCTGTACAACATACATTCTATCTTTAGTTTGAACATTGTGGGCTATATTTGCAGGTTAAAGCAAGTTGGTAGCTACAGAATTCTGAGACTGTCATAAATTTAAGAAATGGGCTAAACTTAAAGGCACTGCCTACGCGCTTCAAATGCGTTTTTAGTAACGAAACTATTCCACGCGTGCCCATTGCGCCAATGTGCGAAATGAAAGTACACTTTGGACAAGGCCAGCATGACATTGTTAAGACACCAAACTCATTAAAAACACTGTTTCTAAGCCCTCCAACATAGCTAAAAACTGTCTTCACCTTATTCAAAGTGTTCTTACCGGATGTATGAGAAACTCAGATAATAACGTACACTGAACTTTGCTACAGACTTTCCAGTAATGGAATTATCTGGTCACCGCTACAAGTCCCATAGTATAAATGTATCGGCGAGAATCTTGCACGCTACTTCAACATTTGGCTCGTTGTGGCGATGCGGCATTTGATGTGCTCTTCTAGTCCACCCTTAAAGAGTGCGTGGTAGATAAATAAACGCTGAAAACAGCAATTGATTTCTACACCTTTTCGAAGTCAATATGGATAAAATATTTAATGACAATCCTAGATGATGGTATATGCCAACTTTATGAGTAAATATTTATCCAAAATTACTAATTCGTTACGAGTGATCTCTTGCGCCGCAGTTAAATGTACGAGATTCCGGCGTCAGAGATTGTGTCTCAGAAGTTCGTAACATTGGAAACAATTCTGTTTAAAACGTTGGCTAAAAATATCGTCTAGGATTGCTTTTGTTTAATTTTCGCAAATTGGCTTCAAGAAACCTATAGTTATAGATTAATGCTTTTAGCGTTGACTTATGTACCACACCCTCTTAAGCTCCGTCACTTCTGAGCCTACATAGGAGGAAGCCTTGACGAGATCAACGATAAGTATTTAATGGTAAAGTATAGTCGTTGGGCTCAGTTACCTTTCGCGATATCGCTTTTGAACAAAAACCTTTATGTGCGTTGGGATGAAGTTGAAAACATTTGGTATAAACATAAGATTTTTACTTCTGAGTAGCCTGGATATAGACTTGCGTACAAGAAATGTTTCCTTATTAACCAGCGATCGCTATTAATGATGTAAAATTTGCTGTTTTAACAGCCGGACATGCAGTTACATCACCACCAGCTACTATTGGCCGTAGGTAATATTTACCAGCGACATGGTGCAGTTACTAGTGACTACAGCAGTATGAGTCGGCAAGGGACAGGCAGCAGGGATCACTTAAAAGTATATTTATTCTTTATAACAGTACAGTTACCGGTACCCTAATGAAACTAAAATAACTGAATCGTTCAACCCTTAACTACCAAGGCTGACTGGACTGTTCGCTGTTCAAGGTCAACCATCGTCTTCTCAAACCATCCCGAGAACGCACGCATGGCAAACTGTTTTCGTTGTGAATAATTTAAGGTTGTCTCTGTTAGATTTTTTAGCTCATTGTGAATTAAATAAGTACCAAAAAATTGCTGTCTCGTGAGAAACTATACAGATAGTAAGCGGAGATATGCAAAATTCGCGTTTATTATTTAGGAACAGACTACAATTCATTGATCTGTACAGTCTTGAGCACAATGTATGATGATGACATTGGCCACCGTTGCCGACCTCCGTAGCATAGTAGGTTAGGCGCAGGTCTATGGTGTAATAAATAGGTCCTGGGTTCGAATCCCGTCTCGGGCGTGGATGCTGTGCTATCCCTTCACCTCACTTCACCCTCATCGACTCTTAAGACCTCGTTGTTAAATGGCCGACAAATCCCACCCTACCTCATCTTGGCCATATGTAGGGACCTGAAAAATTTGCGTTTTATTTTACGCAGACGGTAGAATTACAGCAACTATAAGCTCGCGTCACTTTCGCAACTGGCCCTCGACTTATTTGACATTCCCTGGATGTCTCTGAGCCAATAATAATATGCCTTAACATGCCCCATTCCACTGAATCAGCGAACAGCTAATGAACACCTGTTGTTTATTTGAATACACAGTTCTTCTTGAAGGCTAGCCTACATATCAGTGAACCCGTGAATTTTTCCCGTTTCTAGCCATAGGTCCGTAAATGTACGTATTTGTCTGCTTTACGTGCGCGATTGTTCTTTATAATTATTGGTCAAACAATTCTCCGCTGCAAGCCACGACATCGAGGGAACCAACAACAGCTTGCAGTCTATAGTCTGCAGTCAGAAAGTAACGCGAAATTCGTCGACCTGTACTATTAAGTAGAGATGATGGTTTTTTTTTCGCGGGAAACTTGTCTGCTGGGTTTCAACGTATGTTCAGCTTACCAAATGCGCGCCGTCTTCTCCTTGACATGGAGCTGCTGTCCAATTTGGCCGAACTAATAGGAATCCCACAATTGCAACATTTGATGCCCGTTATTGTACTGCAGACAGCTACGTTCTGTCAGATGTGTGTCGCCCAATCGTACACGTTGAGAGAAACTATAGCACTTTCAAGCGTATTTTAGCACAAAAGTTTTCACGAAATACCATCAATAAGGTAACAAACAAAATATCAGTATAAATAATTGTGCTGCGTCTAGTAAAAATTGAAAATAATTAGTTTTCCTAACATTTTCTCTCCCTCTCCAATTAAACTTCCGTGACGAAGTTTGCTTCCCCCCCCCCCTCCACACACACACACAAATAATGTTATGGCCAACTATAATAATTACAACAAGCCCAGTGTATTACTCGGGTTTCTCCTGTGATGTTGTCGTGTTGGGATACAGTATTTCAGATCGACGCAGCTAATGCCTAATTGGCGTCAATTAGGGCGCTTCGCATGTTTTAGTAACGTCACGGTGATTCCTGTAACAAGTGTTACGTTAGCGAGAATTGCCCTGATCACAATTACGTCAAGTGTAATTGCGTTAATTAGGACTGGACGTCGCCTCTGGCCGGTCGCAGCCTGCTGAGTGTTACATTAATTACAGTGATTGCTACAGCGTAGTTCTGTCTCCCAGAACTACGACGGTGAATCGCCTCTGACGACTTAGAGAGGTGTTGGGATAGTGGAAATTAATGTCGCAGATTTGTCCACTCATCTCGGAAGCAATCAGTGGAGCGTGTTTTCAGCAATATTCCACGTTCTTTGCAATCAAAACACACCCGCCTTTCCTGTTTGCCGCGGCACGTATGACAACGTTAAGGTGGCCGTCTGTCCAGGGCCACCGAGCGGTGCGCAGAGATTCGGCCGTTAGCAGATTGTCCGAAAACTGTTCATCGTATGACTGATGTCTGCTTCATATAGCATTTAAAGAACGTTGCACGTGTGTATATCCATTTTAAGTCCACCACTACACATTAAGAGTTAGTGGGCCGGACACGTGAGCCGTACTGTAGCGTTGTACGGAAAGTAATTTTTCTTGTATAGCTATTAAAATTGTTTCTCATGCGTTTATCTACGAAAAGAAAACACACTTCAAATTGTGTCCCTATGATTTAAAAAAAGTGCCATCCGCTTCTTAAAAACCACAATTCCCGAGCTCCTCAAAATTGCTAAATATGGCTTTTTCACGCTGCTGTAGCTGAGAAAATATCGATCGTAATCGTAAAACTAAGCCATAGAAACCTGCATTGGACATTACCACATACTTTCCACAATAAAACAACAGGGTCAACATCGCTTAAAAGTCCCATTGATAAACACATTCTACGGAAACACTACACAATAGTTCAGTCCTAGGCGCCTAGTAGCGATGAGGTGTTTGATCGACGTGTTATGTTCGACTTATTGCCTTCTCTGTTTCCGTGCCTGAAACGTAAATACAAAGCTATCGTCCACTAACTCTAAAAGCCTATTTTCTAGAGGCCGAACGGCGAAAATGGGAGTTTTCGCGGTCTTTTTTAGGTAGGTAAATATTGGTGTAGAATGTTTTAAAATGTATAGGCGTGTACAATACATCTTTATGTTTAGTAATACGTCATAAAATATCAGGGTGACCACTGAATGTCTCATTGAGGCAAGTTGTTGGCGAGAAGACTGCAAGCCAGTTCTGTAACTTGCGCCAAGAGGCTAGTAGGCATGATATGCGCGCCGTCTCGTCCTTCCCGGCTACCGCGTCCTCACTTCTAGCCACGAACGCGCAAAATACGTTCATCCAGACGTTTTATTTTGTTTCATTTACGCGTATTGTGCATTTTGAGCTGCATGTGCGGTACATATCATGTAGGCGCTGTATATGTGTTAGGAGAGAGATAGTCGCGAGACTTTTGGTCAGCGCTGGAGAGTGTACAGTGCTAGGAAAACATCTGCGTACTTTGCAACCGCCAGATTTACGCCACTGCTGTGTTGCTTAACATTGTGAGCATCCGTGTGTCGGGCATTTCACTGCAAACATTACAAGCAGTTGAGTGGTCCGCGCTTAGAGGCGATGAGGCAATGAGGTGAGTGGGGTGAGGTGAGTCGGGCTTAGTAGCTCGTTGTAGTCTAGTGCCGCTCAAAAATGAGCTGTACTCGAACGACATTATTACACGTGTCGAAAGCAAAGTATTGATGTTAGGATGTACTTTCCTCCTGTACTTTAAGGGGGAGTGTCTGATAATGTTCTTGTATTTTTGTTTTCGAGCCATGATATTTATTCAATTTATTCAAATTGTGTTTCTTAGACAAGACATATTATATATTTGTGACAAACTGCTTAACGTAAATAATAATGGAAACTTTCATTAATTTTCCATGCAGAATCATTGCAGAGAATTATAGGTTAACTTTCAAGAATGATAACAAGTCCAATATAAGATGATCATATAGACCTAACACTATTATGGCCTCCAAAATTCATCACATATATCTTCTATGCTTCAACATTTCCGCATTTACCAAAATGTTTTAAAACAGACGCTATTGCAGAAAATCGGCAAATAACATTTACCTAGAAGTTAATGAAACTGAATACCAAAGCCTCAGTTCCACTTTTATATATATATATATATATATATATATATATATATATATATATATATATTCCTAACTATAATATTATAAATGTGAAAGTAGCTCTGTCTGTCTGTCTGTCTGTCTGTCTGTCTCGATTTCACGCCAAAACTACAGAACCGATTTAAATGAAATTTGGTATACAGATAGTCTAGAGCCTGAGGAAGGACATAGGCTACTTTTTAATGCAAAATAAGGGATGTAAGAGGTTAAAAGGGGGGATGAAAAGTTGTATGGAACTATCTTCATTGTTAACTATCGTCATTGTTGATTCGATGTAAATAAATATGACATTCGAGGTTTGTAATAGTTACCCGCAAGGGTGTAAAATAATAATAATAGTTAATGGTCAAAAGTAAAATATAGTTTTAACTTAGAGTTAGCGTAGCGTAAGTGGACCTGGTATATATATATATATATATATATATATATATATATATATATATATATATATATATATATATATATATTAATAAAGCTCAGGGACAGACACTTAAAGTTGCAGGAGTACATTTAGAGAAAACATTGTGAAATAATTATCCAAAGACACTATTCCACGCGGACGAAGTCGCGGGCACAACTAGTATATATATAAAATTATATGTGTGTGTGTCTTTAAAAGACATTCTTTAGCAGATTCTAAATGCTGAAAGAATTATTGTGCAATAAAGTATGTAGACATTGTATGAAGTGTGAAACTATAGGATTTGGCGCCAGAGGACAATTTATACAGGCCACTTAATCATTGAATATTCTTTGGAAGACTGCGGAAATATATGGAGTACGACACAATAATAAAATACGAACCATTTACTATATATTGTAGTGGTTAAGATGCTGCCCTCCTAAATCCACATTCTTTACATACTAAATGCCAAATTAGTGTCACTGGTCCAAATGTTGATCCTCATTTAGTATTCCACACTTAAGGCCTCACTCTTTAGTTTTGCAGTGGTTTCGAAAATATTTTTTTAACGCAAATGAATGCATATATTAAAAATTCATTCTTACAGTTTTAACACTAATATATCATTGTTTGTTTCTGCATTTTTATGTTGCAATACACCAAACAGATTTTTAGATTTTCGCCCCTGAAATATTACATATTTCGTTGTGAGAATAAGCCAAACTGAAGCAAAATTATTTTTTGCTAGCAAACGGTACATTATTTTGAAAAAACGCTCTGGCAAAATTGTGAACCGTATGGCTGTACACAGTCTCAAATTTTTTCAAAGCGTTTGGTTAAAAAATATTTCAGTTATTTGCAATTGTTTGAAATAAATGAAAGACCATGGCCTTGAAACACAAAATTTAAGTGCTCCGAAAATTCAAACGATAGAGGCGAAATTGGGACTTACAATCCTCAACCTCTGAGTACACTCGAGTTCATCCTTCTTTACATTCCTTCTAACCAGGGTCAGTTTTCAGTGCATCAATAGAAAGACATAGAAAAATAAAAAAGTGAAAGATTTCACCTATTGTAGTGCTGCGATGTAGAATGTTGTGTAACCAAGCCATCATGGATATCTGCGTTGATTTCAGTTCAAGCACTCATAAAGCTTAAAATAAACAGCATTTGAGCACTTGCCTTGCCCCTCACTATCAACTGTATTGTTATTTTTTAATATTTACATAAACTGTCTTAGAGAAGTTGTTATTCATACCACACATAAAAACTTATTATTTTATGGTTGTCAGGCAAAGAGTAATACACTTACATATATTAAGGTACTAAATACAAATATGGCGTCTATTTTATACATATATAATATTTTAACTTTCCTGAAAAAAAAATCTGCATTCCCACAACTGTTATTTACGGAGATATGGGGATGCGCACAAGTACTGATTTATAGACAGAATATTACTAGCGACTTCTTAGCTTCTGGCCGTTGATTTTGAATGAAGATCCGATGCAAAAATAAGTTATGTAAACATCAACTTAAAAAAAAAACTCTTTCGAAACAAATGCGATGTACGTAAAATGTATTAAGAAACATTGCGATATGAAGGATAAAAATAATTTGTGTTTATTGTCCATTAAATGTAACTTTTAAATGTTATTTTATTATAAACTAAGTTTAAAAATAATTAAATGTTGTCAAGTTTACTTTATTGTTTTTGAAAGATCATTGCATTGTGGTAAATGATTTAGTGAAAATGCTGCACTGAGAAAAAGAAATGGTACTATAAAATATAATAAGGTTTCCCTCAAACAAATGGTACGTTCATATATGGCAGAACAAATATACATTTGGTAGAACTAAATAATATGTTTGGTGAAATATGTTTGTGCTTACCAAGCTGCATTTGTTTGAGTGAAACAATAAGAATGTTTTAGGTAACAATCCTGCCATTGTCCGGTTGTTTAAAAGAGAAAATAAATTAATTATTCGCCGATTTTCCTATTTCGGAGATACTATTCACGTTTCTAATCATGTACTGCATGTTTTTATACAAAGTTAAATTTCTTGGCAGAGGTGGGATTTGAACCCGAAAACCTAAAATTAGAAGTATTACCTTAAACACTTTTTTTTTGTTTTATTTTATTGCATACAGGACATATGATACAAAGGTAAATGCGTAAGGTAAGGTTGCTATGTGTCCTCTTTTTTACATTTAAGCAATAATCCTAAAACCACACTGTGTATTGCTCCTTTAAAAGAAAAACAAGTAGTGTCCGAAGTTCCGAGTCAAAGATCTGTTATCAATTTCCATCTGGCACCACGAAGCCTGTCGATAAAATCACGTAAGAAGAAAGGCGTAGGTGTGTGTAATGTAAATTCAAGTAAGTTTGCGATCAACCAAATGATGGCTCTCTTTTTAACACTTGGAAAAACCTGAATATCAAGGAAACATAATTTTTCCGCACACAGCTCGTTCACATGTACACCAAGTCTCCTGGTAATGGGGCGTTGACACCATGTCCAAATAGGGCTGGAATACGTGCAGCACGGTGAAGCGCCGTATCACACTGTCCACATAGGTCACATATGTCGTCATTTTCTAAGGAAATGCGTTTACGTCGAAGCTTGGTAGGCGTTAAGTCATTGACGAACGAATACGCGGCTGACCGGAGGTTGGATGGAAGTTCCACGTCTGATAAGTTTTACCATATTATGTTCCAGTGCAGGTTAGGCCACTTAAGCTGTACTTAGAAACGGGATGGTCAGCTCGCCCGTAGTATGTATACAAGAAACGTGTGGTAACGATCTCCTCGTCTGGTATCTCATTTATTGTTTGCCGTAAAACTTGTAAGGCATTTCTATACTGTCGCGTAAGAATATTTGTGTTTGTCCATACGGCATGATGTAAGACTGCAGTATTCCTGTTGTCACTTAAAATTCGATGGACAATAGTTTTTTCAAATAATGATCTTGCTTTCCGCTTATGCTCTACAAGACATAACCCTCCTTTCTCTGGCGCCAGGTGTATTTGTTCTCTGCTTGCCCTGAATAGATACCCTCTCCACAGAAACCACCCTTCATATCGCCGTATTTGTGCGTCCGTCTCATTTGCCATGGGAAACAGTTGTGCAACGTACCACAATTTTGACAGCAAGAATATGTTAATGAGATACACCCTCTGTGTGATATTTAAGTTGCGAAGCCTGGCATGTAAAAGATTGCCGCGTATATTTTGCACTACTAGGTTCCAGTTGTGCTTAACCATTTGATCCTCGTTTGACATGAAAGTAATGCCCAAGGTGCGAAGTGCATCGGTTTTGACATATGGGAGCACCCGTTGCAACACTTGTGGTTCCGACTAGACCAGCAGAAGTGTTGAACAATGGTTGGGTTATGGTGATATATCAGGGAAAGTTAACAAAATTGGGTATGTGTTTATTAAACCGATAGAAAATTAATGGGTTGCATTTGTTACATTGTTTATTATTAATAACCACATTTTAACTAAATTATATATTGAATGAAACAAAAACATAACTAACCAAAACGAATAAGTTGCCAGCGTGTCCGACATCTTGATCACGTTATACAAACAACTGTTTGTTTAACACAACAATGATATTACATCTTTCACGCAAACAAATGTTAAGTACGTATACGGCGAAA
>PNEQ01052896.1:0-21612 GCA_003012365.1 Medauroidea extradentata | reverse complement strand
GGAAAATTCAGTTTATTGCCACAAATATAGACTGAGACAACTAACTGCGACTTGGTTATGCCAACAAAATATCGTTTAACTGAAACAAATATGTTCAACCATATTACCTGGTATTACAGTAAAAAAATTTGTATGTTTTTTGTAAACAAGGCGTTTTTAAGGGAAACATCGCATGTTTCAGTAAAACACATATTCCTCAAACAAATATATTTTGTTATGTGAACAATTTCTTTCTCTCAGTGTGTGATGTCTCAAAAAACATACAGTGAAACAAGAAAAACAATTAAGGAAAAAATAAGTCGAATTGGCTGAAGTCAGCAAATACATAAACAATAAAACCTAAGTCAGACGAGCTAGTCAGCTTCTGTGTTTCCATTGTTGTTTCGTCTAGTCTTGTGTTCGTGACGCCGCTGTTGGCTTATCCGGTTTTGTGTTTAATTTTGTCAACATCATAGTTATTTGTGCTGTCTACATTTTCGTTTTCGCTTTGTTATTTGTTTTGAACTTATAATGTTTCTTATATTTGTATTTTCTTTGAATTAACACGGTCCCTCTGGGAAATCTAGGAAATTCTTAGGTTTTGTTATTTATGTATGTTTTGAATACAGCCAATTCGGCTTCTTGTTTTTTCTCTATTGTTTTTCTTGTTTTACTCGTTGGTTTCTTGAGACGATATAAAACCTCAATTCGCACGTCCACATTATTTCACTGCGAATAAAAGAGTTTCTTATAAAGGAACACTATTCCAGAAATGTTACGTTGAGCGCTTTCTGTTTCAAAGAGTTGCATTTAAAATGTATATATTTAGAAGATATTTATTTGTACACTACTTTCTTATTTAAACACCGTTTGCTTGGTAGGTGGAGTGTATTAAGGTCACAAGTTCCTGTTAGTGTTATTTTATTAAGTTTCATTTTTTTAATCCTGAAAGGGAGCAGATTTTTTTTCAAATCTTATGTTTCTATAATTTTGATAATTATTGACGTTAAGAAAATTTATTTAAGTCGATAACTAGCCGAAATTATAGAAACTTGCTATTTTAAAAAATTAGGCTACGTAGTACAAATAATTACCAACGTTTCTGTGTAACGGTTTCGCGATTTTTGCTCCCTTTCAGGATGTAACAAATTAAACTCAAAAACAGCATAAATAATAACCCGTCGCCTTAAGGTGGTCGCCTGGTGAAGGGTGTGTTTGTGTGTGTCAGGCGAAAATAGATGAGGCGCTACGAGCGATGTCGGCCGGCACATGCATTGTGATATCGCCTCTACGCACAAAGTCGTCAACGCGCGCGCAATGTTCCCGCCGGTATGTAAAATGGAAGCTGCGGGGACGCTAAGACTCAAGGACCTAGGGCCTATGCATATATCCGGTTCTGGCTTCATTCGGTGCCTCTGACCTTATTTACATATTTATTTCAGTGCAAGCAATTTTATCCACGGAATCACCAGATGAAATAAATTAAATGTTAAGAAAGAAAATCGTGCGGTTGTCTTATGTTTCCCTAATGGGACCATTTGCTTATCGCGGCCGCAATCTAGAACAAGCAGACTCCATTAATATACGCGCGTGGATATGAATTTCCCGGCTTGTGCCCCGTCGGCGGGAGGCAAATTAGAATATAGCGAGCTCACACGCCTTGGATGAAGGCCCTTTTACGTCGCGACAGTCGTGATATCAGTTTTTTAAAGTTAGTTCTGCCCCATTTCGCAATGCTGCCTTGTTAGCCTTTCAGCTTGTGTTAAATAATAATTCTTTTTTCAAGTTGAATGATCTTGAAAAGTTTGTGCATCAGTAGGAACCCTTGAATTTCGCGAAGATGTTTCTACATCATATTGTTTCCAGTGGCGGCTAGTGGGTTGTTGCCAGGTAGGGCTGCACTTAGCAAGAGCTGTACAGGATTGTGCGCTGGTTGACTCTACAGCCACTGACACGCTGATGTGCAGGTGCCCCTTACTACTGAGTGGTCACATAACATCTAGTAGCCGGCAGATATTTCATGGTCGTTGGTCTACGGTGCTTTCATCAAGAGTGTACAGTTCCAACTATCTGCAGCCCCACCTGGCAACAACCCACGAGCCGCCACTGATTGTTTCAGTGCCTGACGTACATAACTGCAGTTATACATCATGGTTATTGGCAGAGTGTATTTCTGAAGAGACGTCTCTCACTTGACCGGGCCAATCAGAAGAAGGTTACTGCGACACTTCGCGTCTGTAACGTGCTTGTAGAACCCCAAGACGCTGAGAGTTAAAAACAGCCAATCACTGACCATGAATCAGGGCTGCACATGTGCACGTAGGTATTGAAACAAACTGTTGTAGAAATTTTTTCGCGAAAATTCAGGGTCTGTATGAATCAAATTATGCGTTGAAATTTTGAAACGACGACTAGCGATTGATTTCACGTGCATGCTGACGTCATGTACTCACTGAAACACTATAAAAGTATAATATTAAGCTTTGAAGTGTAGTTAGGATGGGCTGGATTCGAACATTTCATAACAGAGTTACTTGCAGCTGGGTCGGAAATGTTATGTATTTTTGAGTTTGTATGTCATCATTAGTCTCCACAAATACACTTATTGGTTTGCCTTTGTGAATAAATAGTAGTTGTTTATTCTAGTAGAGTTAATTGTATTGTTTCTTCGTAATCCCTTGTAATACAAATTCCAATGAAATACCATTCATGAATTTTCGTTTTTGACTCTAGATAGACCTACAACATACGAAGAATCTATGTTTATGTGTGTGTGTGTATATATATATATATATATATATATATATATATATATATATATATATATATATATATATATACACACACACAAATTATTTGGTTTTCAACATGTAATTGAAATTTTTGTTTTTGGTTGATGGGGCGACCCCTCGGTCCCCTCCCTGTCTGTATCTGCCACTGCCTAAGTATTAACTATGGGTGGAAAGTCACGAGACGATTGTATGGGAAAACGTACCTAGGACTTCAAAAGTGCAGACTTTATCTTCAATAGCCTATATGAACGGCATGGCCACGCTGTTTCGCTTATGTTCGGCTAGTTGCTCCGAGGCTGGACGGCAGAAGCAGATCAGGCGCGGGGGAAACAGGCTCGAAGCTCGCCGCGTCACGACGCTGGAGGCGCGGTCACGACATGGCAGTCGTCGCCGATGACAGACACATTCGCTGCAGCAGGAATATCACGACACAATGCGAGAACGGGACGCGCGACAAGCAAACCTGGGGAATGCTGGCCGGATGCTAATTCTCGCCGCGTAGGGGTACCTGAAAGTGAAATCAAGCGGCCGAGTGCGCGACCTTGGATTCCTACCGCGGCGTTTGTTACTTTTATTACGACGGAATTAATCTTCGACAATAGTACAGGGTGTCCGAGCACTTGCTGCAGCCACTGGCATCATAGGCGTGGCGTGACTCAATTTATGGGGAGAGGAGTGGTACTGGAGCGAAGATGGGAACAACATACAAGTTTTTTTGATTGGGGGAGAGAGGGGTTGGAGACCAAATTACTAAATTATTTTGTGTAAAACTACATTAAATGTGTAAACTTGGTAAATGTAACTTAGGGCCTATGTCATTTTCGCTGTACATCGGTGGTCACTAGTTCACACAAAATAATCATCATTTATGTCTACATCGAAGAGTTGCGAAGTATAAATTGTTAGTTTTACAGGTCATGTTATTTTTAATTTTTTCGAAGTTGGGGTAGGTAGGGCACGACTCTCCTTCCAATCCTTGCGCCCCCTGACAAACGTGATGATGTGTAGCTACAGGTGTATTATAGAGATTTTGCGGTGGATATCATTGAGCTCCAGTTAACAATGGCTATTAATGTGAAAATGGGAGAACCCCGAAGAAAGTGGTTAGCCTTCTGTGGCTCTACCAGGGGTCACGTCTCTACCTGTGATCTAAACCGACACGCAGACGTGAGAGGCTAGAACGCTACCTACTGGTTCATACCAAATTGATAGACATTTATCTTGAAGAGTCTCACATCACTGACATTGAGACGTTCCTCCAGGCCCAAAGGTCAGAATTTTTCTGCCGTTTCTTTTAACTGGCGCGAAGAACTTTGAAGTCGGTGTCGGACTGATTTCCTCTTACCTGACGATAAATAGCGTACCTGTGTCGCAAACGTTGTCCACGCGCGTAGGAAGAGGCGGTGGTGTGACAAACGACTAATGTTGAATAGTTGTTGACATCTAGGATCTTTCACACACCCAGAATTCAAGATATATTGAATGTTTTGGTGGAAATACCTAGAAACACAC
Source organism: Medauroidea extradentata (assembly GCA_003012365.1). Classification (NCBI taxonomy): domain Eukaryota; kingdom Metazoa; phylum Arthropoda; class Insecta; order Phasmatodea; family Phasmatidae; genus Medauroidea; species Medauroidea extradentata. The sequence continues at coordinate 17,329 of PNEQ01052896.1, read as the reverse complement.
GGTTTTAAAATGAGGGCAATAGCTTAAGAGTCATTCTCTCTCCTACGTGTTGATTTATTGGTTTTCCTTGCCTATTTTCGTTTCACGACCAAGAATTCTGTATAAGAAGTGAACTAGGCACTAATAATTATAATTTTTTATATAACATTTAACAAAATTTATAATTTTGTTCATTTTTATAATAAAATATATTATGATTTTTTTTATAAAATTGAACAATAGTGATTACTTTGTTAATTTTTATAATAAAATACATAGTTATGAGTTCCTATTTCACTTCTTATTCGTCTACCGAAAGTTAGGCTCAATAGCTATGTTTCCATTGTTTTTGCTTTTGGAATTTTCTGTCATGAAATAAAAATAGACAAGGAAAACCAATAAATCAACACGTAGGAAGGAGACTTACTCTTACCTTAAAAAATGCAAAATGCAGGGGAGAGATAACAAGGGGGCGGGGGGAGAGTGAGTGGGCAACAATACCCACTTTTTTTGTGGGGCGTACGAAAGCTGGCTTCCACTTTCTTATCGTTGTAGTGAGAAGACCAAGGAACATAATAATAAAACTCGACTGAACATTTGTTGTTCTTCTTACTTCACAACAAAAATAGAGACTATATTTTTTAACACGTGTGGTAATTGATGGTATCCCAATTTGAAACCCTAGAGGTAATTCAAAATTTGTCTTAGTCATTGAATCGGAACGGAGCTTACGGGTATCGAGAATAAATTTCTTTTCTTGCTGCCCATAATATTTCTTCAAAATATGAAAGCTGTTTGTCTCCATGCAGAACAATCAACCACAGATAAGTCACTTTACATACCACGTTACATTGTCGTTTTATTCTTTATTGTCTTATGCCATCAACATTTTTTGTACAGGTAATATAATACCATATGAACATTTGTGCACATTCGGTGATAAGTAAGTTGAATAATGTATGTAACAGTTTAGATCTGCGATTTTTTTAAAATCACGTGCGTGAATGACAATGGCGTCTAGACCTACTATCGCAGTTTCCAGTTATAATGAAGTTAATTGTTTTATTTTTTGGTGACTTAACTAAGTCAATCTTCTTAGTTTTTTTTTTTCACGGGCTATTAACAAAAACCTCATTTGTTTGTGTTCGAAAATCAATACTCCTTCCGCTTTTTTTCTTTTTTTTTTTTTTTTTTTTTTTTTTTTTTTTTTTTTTTTTTTTTTTTTTTTTTTTTTTTTTTTATCTGTACGAGTTCAGAAATGTATTTGGAGTCTTAATAAAGTTTCTGATAAAACATAATCAATTGAGACCCAGACATTTCGGAGATTAATTTGAGGGAAGGTCAGATTTGAAGACATATTATGGGTTTCTGTTTACTAAACTTGTCCTTTAGCAATCTAAACCAATGGGAAACCTGCATGAGGACACTCACTTACTACCCCGATACCGCTCACTACCAGTAGCCAATGCACGAGTAGCTGACGACAGGGTGTGCCCAGGGCTATGTGGAGTTCAGCCTGCAGGTTTTGAACCCGCGAAATTTCTGGTTGCCAAGAATCACATCACATGTTTGGCTAGGAAGAGTTATGTACGCACTTAAAAATTTTCACTTCTTCACAATTGGAAAGAACAAACTGAATGTTTTCTATCAGCATAATTGCTTTTGATCAGAGTCTTCCGTACTTGCAGCACCACGAGTTATAAAATCCCTTATATGCGTTGTAACTAGATAAGATTTTCTTTTCGAACAGACAACATGGAGTTACGAAAGTAAACTATCTGACCTAAACATAGCACAACTAAAGACAGTAGTCAAATTTTTCTGCTCTAATTAATTTTCTGTAATATTGATTTGCGGAGTGCTTGAATTGGTACCATAGAAAAACTATAAAATATGACCAGAATAATAACCACGTGTATTAATCAGATTGTGTGAAAGAAGCATGTGTATGTTCTTAAATAATTCTTGGTTAATTTTTCGGTGACAGAACCTTTCATTACAGACCGCTTGTACATTCAAAAGTGTTGATATTACGTTTTCTAAACGAGCGAACAGTAAATTTAATTTTAAACAAATGCGACTGGCTTTAAACTTAGCTAGGACTTTTAGAATTTTCCCATCGTCTTGCTGTATTGCCACGAAAACTTTTACATACACCTTAAAATCCATCTAGGTCATTTAACATCCATTAGAAAATCCACAGAATGAGTAAATATTTTGTGAACGTTTAGTTGCAAACCATGGAAACTGAGAGAAAGTGTCCAACAACATTCAAAGAATCGAACACAAAAAAAAAGTTGTGTACATGAGTTTGTTGGAAAACTAAAGGTAAATGGCCAAGAGATTGAATCTTGCTGTGCATAGAACAACTAATGGAACAAGTAACAATTTTGAAGTCGTAGTTGTTTTCTTTCAACTAATTAGTATGTTTAAGCAACCTACTAGCAATAGTCATAGCAGTGCAAGTAATAAATAGAACGTAGATTTCACCAAACTCTAGATTATTATTTTCGACAAGACGAATTTGGAATGTGCTCACTTTACAGCGAACATACGTAAGCAAACAAATGAAACATTTTTAAGTCAGTGTTAGCAAGTTTGACAGTTCCCCTGCGAGATTATTTATATATGACCAGCAGAAAACGATAGCCATGCGTCACCTCTAGTGTACACACAGTACGTGTCGACCCAGAGATATAGTAAATCCTACGAACGAGAGCATTTTTTGACGGCTGGTATATGCCAATTAAAAAGCTAAATCAAATCTATGCTACTATTTTAGTCTAACAATGAATTAGCTTACTCAACGACAATGAGCAAATGAAGGTCTGTTATGAAGCGCCGTGCATGTTCCAAGGCAAAGTTAGAGGTCTGCAAACTTTGCGGTATTTACCGTCAGCAGACTAGACTTTAAACCGCTGTAAGTTTGTTCCGACAACGTCGTTGCCTTACAGCAGAGAATACTTCCTCCAATAATTAAAAACTCCTCGGTAGAGTGGCCAATGGCCTGTAAATTATATCACATAGAAACTCATGGCCAATGATATTACAAATTGTACTCTGGTTTGTACGGTGCAATGGAGTCTAGTCTTTAACAAAATAGTAACGTGAATTTTGAAGATCCCTAATTTAGTATAGGTCGGACTACACACTATGAGCTCGTGTCATTACTGTGCCAGCGGGTCACACCGTGTATTCCTAGAGAATTCGCCCCTTGCTGCTCGTACGCTACTGCCAGAAGAGTATGACTGCCCTGTATCATATTACACAGAAAACTGGACAGTATTGTACATCACTATAGACGACGTGCCATTTGTTACACATGCATAAAATATTGTTCACCTTTGAATTAATTCTATAAAAAGTAATTTTGTCCTACATCCTGTTGTTATAAATATTTACTTTATAGGGCTAAAATATTTTTTGTAAGGCTGTTTTGAATTTGAAAATGTTGTGAGCATGTTTTACTGCTACCTTACAATTGGCGCATTGTCTAATGATGCAATGAGACCTGAAAAAAAAATCACGTTTTATTTTCGAGACAAGCTAGAACTTAAACAACTGGAAATGCGTTTAAATTGACCGATTGGCTTTCGGTCTATTTATCACCTCTTGTAGCACTTTGAGCTAATGAGAAGCAATTAAATTCTTGCCCAATCATGTAGTATCACTATGTTAGCGAGCAGCCAACGAACAACTGCTGTCCACTTCAGTACACATAAAATGGAGGTTAGCCTAAAGGTCAATGAACTCCCGAATTTTCCGGTTTCTGCTGATTCATATCACCATCCAACTCAACGAGTTGTGTATAGCCATCTATTTAAGACCTAACATTTCGCGGATTCGAAGTCCGGTAGGCACTCTGTCCTCAGCTACTTGTACATTGGCTGCTGCTCCTGCGAATAGCCAGTTGTACATATGACGAAGTTGTGCGGATGTCGGAGAGAGTTTTTAAGCAAGTTCGCAATCGGTAGAGCCACTAATTTTTGGTGAACAGATATTTACACCAACTTGTTTCAATCACGTCTACAGCTCTGCTTCCTGTCCGATGATTGGAGGATTTTTAACTCTCAGAATTTTGTGGTTCTACCAATAAATCACAGACATGTGGTATGACAGTAACCTTGTTCTGATTAACCTAGTTAAATGAGCGACGCAACTCCACAAAGTCACACTTCCAATAGCCATGAAGCAGAGTTGCAGATGGGCACGGCGCAAAGACACCAAAACAAGATATTGCACAATACTTTTCACATAAAATCCGTGGCTATAACAATCGGTTCAGAGTCGTCAAGGACGAGTTTTCTGTGACGCAATCGGCTAAGTAGCTTACATATACAAGAGTTAAAAGTCTTAACTTCCTTTCAAGTTAAAACCGAGCAAAGTGGCGCAATGTTGACACGTCGGACCCGCATTCGGGAGGACCCGGAGATACCCAGCTCCGGCCATCCTGATTTCGGTTTTACATGGTTTCCCTAAATCGCTCCAGGCGAATTCTGGGATGGTTCCTTAGCAAAGGCCATGGGTAACTCCTCTCCCAGATCCTGTCACTGTACCAAGGCTTGTGTCAATGTCTCCAATGACCTTGCTATCGACGAGACGTAAAGCCTACTTACCTTACTTTCTCAAGTTAACCCGCGACATTTCAGGGTCTACATTGTTCTGCTTAAGCTGATTTTACACGACGCAATTTATTTCTCGCACAGCTCCTTGCGCGCAATCGCTCGTGCAGTAATTGCATGCAATCTCTCATAGTCCATTTTACACAGCGCAGTTTCTCCACACAATATACATGCAATTTTTCTTCTCGCCAAAAGTTTAGAACAAATGGATAACCTAAAAGCACAAGATGTAAACTTGCAGTAATAGAAATGTTATCTGACGAAGATTAAAATAATTGTGAACCGTGTAAGAACTTGTTGTTTTATCTCTTCAGCGGTACGGTAGTCTTTTCCCGGATTCCGATACAGACGCGGCCACCGCCTAATGCATTCTCGCACAAATGTTTGTTGTGATAATTTGGTGATTTTGTGTTATAGTGGGCTGGACATTTTTTGTACTCGTCCAAAAACTGCAAAAGAACACTCTTGCGTCGATTCCACGTTTGTATGGTGTTTGTTGTTTTTGTTTATACTCACAACTACGTGCATACATTTACTTCAGAGAATGGCCAATCACATTGCTTGTTCCACGCAACTTGCATCGAAATATAGAGCATGTTCTATTTGCCGAAATTGCACCGCCGCTTGCATTGCATGTGAGGTTCCAAGAATTGTGTGTCTGAGCTCCAATGCAATATCAGCATATTGCGTTGAAATTACACGTACATTGCGTCATGTAAAACCAGCTTTAGCAGTGCATTCCTTGGAGCATTGCACACTTCGCCAGTGACGAAGGTGAAACGTTGTAAACAGCAGGGAAGACCCGACAAACACAACTGTGATGCTCAACGGACTACAGCAAATAATGTCAGCGTAAGGGTCATAGAGGTGCACTCGTTTGTGGAACAGACTTTAAACAAGAGCCCGGAAAAATTTGCGGGTTCACTGACCTGTAGACTAGCCTCCAAGAATACATATTTACTTAAGCAGACAGCTGCTGCTCATTGGCTGTTTGTTGATTTAGCGATTTCATGTGGTGGAGGCATGCAAAATTTGCGTTATTATTTGGTGGGAAGAATAAACTCCACTGATCCGCAAATACTCGAGCACAATGTGTGAGTTCATTGCTCACCAATCTTCATATGATGTCATTTACGAATTTGATTGCTTTACATGCGATTGGTCACTCTGCCTAAGATCTATAATTATTGGCTCAAAATGTGTTCCCACTACAATTCAAAGCATTGTAGGCTAGTGGATGACGTCGAGTGAGCGGACAACGGCTTGCAGTCTAGTCTGTTGTCAGAAAATAACGCGACATTTGTTGGTCTCTACACGTGAGTAGATCCACGAGTTTGTGGCGAAAATATCTTCGCTCCATTTGGTTTCAATGCCTTGCAACTCTTCTTCACGGCCAGTGATTGGATGTTTTATCTCTCACTTGCCTTGAGGTTCTACTGACGAATCACAGACGCGTGCGTGGTGCCACAATAACCTTATTCTGATTGGCGCAAATGAGAGACGTGTCTGAACTGAGACACTCTTCCAATAACCATGAAGCAAAGCTGCCGGTGCTGCAAAAGTATTTTTGCAACTCCTGATTCTACACATGAGTAAGTTTTATTAATACAGTTTAGAAAGATGTGCTTTCTTATGGGAGAGTTTGCACAGGGAAAAATTCTGTAGCTAGTTGCGTTAACGGGTTTAATAATACGCGACCGTGGTAAAATTAAATTTAACTATGCTTGATAAAGATTGAATTCATTAAATTTAATTTAAAAGTAAAAACCAAACAAATTTTGGTTTATAATTATGAACTTCGTGTAATTTACAGTTTGTGAAAGCTCAGTGATTAGTCAGTTTACATCTCTTACCGATATCAGCGCTAAGCAGCAGAAATTGTCTATGTACCAAACTATTAACATTGATCTTTCCAATCTGCAGTTGAATTAATCTTAGCGTGAGTGAGCCACATTTAAATGTTAATATTGGCTCGGTGCCCTCTGGGAGATGTCGACTAAAACTAGGACCAATTCCGAAAGTTAAAGGAACGTACAGTTCTAGTTATAACAGCGGTATGTCGGCGATGTGTCAGCACTGGTTAGAGGACGAGAAGGAGGATGGGGAGGGATGTAATGCACGAGATGTTACGTATGCGATAGGCAGTGGAGCCCAAGGCGTTTCTGGTTAAGTGCTTGTCGCCGGCACGCCCACCCGCGGCTAATGAACCGTCGCGCGGGATCCAACCGAGCGTGGCACTGGTCCGGTCTTCGGACTCGAGGATCGAGACCTCCGCGACCCGTGAACATCTCTTCATTCTGCTTCTCGCTTCCGCCTTGGTCTTAGTCGTCTGTGGCCTTGGTAGTCTCTACCACCGAGTCGACGTGGGTCACCGCACGTCTCCCTCTCAGTCCACCTCCGTACTGCTTCAACGTGGAGAAGTGTTACCAACAATAACATTTCATAAACTGTATGGGCAGTTTTTCATCCACATAATACATGGGAAACTTACGCATTGTTACCATGCAAGCCTGATAGCATAAGGATACGTTTAACTGTTTCCCATCCATACATGTATACAAATGCTACAACTGTTTAATACAAAATAAAGTTACCATACTCAGTTTCGTAACTTTCCTGTACAGCGGTTTAGTAAATTTTATAAATAGTTTTCACTGTATTTGAAGGAATTAACGCAATAATAATGCCATCGCACACCGCTTTATAAATTTATAAATGTATTTTTACAAGGAGAAAATAGTTGAATTAACAAACGATTCAAGTTATCCTCACAAAATGTCTGAAATCGACGAAACACAATCAATAATTTAATTTTAGTTACACCTAGGCTTATTGTTTGATGACAATTGTTTTAAGACTTCGCTGGTTGAGCCATTATTCACAAAGTTATCGTGAGTTTCGCTGTTATGTTCTATATCAAGTTGACGTATAGCTACTTTGACTACTGCAAGCCAGTGGTAAATAAGGAAATAACTCGTAGGACTATCACGTGCTTTATAACTGCCGATTGTTTTGACCATTACTTTTTTTTTAATATTGATAGTAAAATTTAAATATGGGCGACTCACTACAAGTTTCAAATATAAATGTTCTCATGTATTTTCAATTGATAAAAAAAATAATTTTGAGTAGTAGCCTAACATATTCACTTCATTCACTCTTGAGTTTAACTTTAATTAAAATAAAGATTTAGATTTGAAATTCATCCTTTATCTGTTTATTCAAGGTTATTTTCCACCGTATCATAAAATATACGAAGCATTATAAAAATTTAGAAAATAATTTCCTTGTTAACCCCAGTTTACACAAGAGAGTTGAAAAGCGTATTTTTTTATTTTGTAAGTAAAACTATTTTCTATTATTTTGAAATCTGAGGAATGGAGGGGACGTACCCGATGAAACACCTCCGTTCCCGAGACTGCAGCTATGCCTGTACGTGACCACTTTAACTTTAGAGCAGTGGTGTTCTACATTTTTTTTTTTTTTTCCGATAAAGGGCCTACTATTTTCCACCTGAAGTCTCACGGGTCGCACCCGCCCCCCCCCTTTTTTTTGTAACTACACGTATGTAAATCATGACGGATTTTTGTTGAAAGCTTCCTTTTTGGACATTCATAACGTCACGCCGTTATAAATCGCGGCAACTTTGTGGCTGAGATAAGTCACTTATCTGTTTCCACCATAATTTAATTTGATAATGCAAAGAACACACAGAACCGTTATATCACACGCCGACTATATGAAACCAGGAAGAAATGTGATTTTCCTAGCCATGTTAACATAAAAGTACATTCGGCGTGATGTACATTTTTCTTGGACAGAAAATGTAATAGCAATATATATATATATATATAGTGTAAATTAGGAACAAGAAACTATTACGTACTGGAAAATTGTTCACGGGTCTCCAGAATCTAGCTGGAGGGTGCGGGCTACTTTATAGTATGGTGAAATTGACATTCCATGTTTACCACAATGCTCTCTTTACCGTGAATAGATTTAACGATCGTGAATATATTTAACTACCGAACCAAAGGAAATCTGTCTTGCTGCACGTGAGCTGCGTGGTTCAAACCAGCGTTGTATTATGCCCGCCCTGTAACAAGAAAGCCCGTTAGTGATTTGCTGCGCGCGTGGCTGGCCCCACAGTGCGGAGGAAAACGATGTTATTTTTATTTTCTCGCACGAATCTCTACTATAATTTAGTATCCGAACCTACTATTCCTTCAAGGGAAAAAAAAGTGAAAGCAAAGGGCTGTCAGGAATGTGGTCCGAGCGCCGCGCTAAGAGTTACGGGATTCGGTTTTTTCTTTCCGCAGCCGAGCTTCCCTTGGCTGGACTAACGAAAATCATCCAGCCTCCTAGCTTGGTGAGTTTTAGTAAGTACTTGAGAAGTCTGGCAACGTTTCAATACGTAAACACACTTACATTGTTCAGTAACTATCTCGTCTGAATAGAGCGTAGTTCTATACTCTGAGTTACAGTTATATTACTTGTACTTTTGTAAGAAAAAGTCATGAGATTTAGAGGTCAAATATTTCTTTGTAACAGGCTTATAAAAATGCTAAACACTTAAAAGGTAGGAAAAAAATTGTGTGTATTTTATTTTTATGTTAATATTCTCACTTAAATTAAGGCATTTCATTTGTTGCACATATTTCATTACTACACGTGAATTACCTTATCCATATATTCTGATAGCAATTAAGTCGTGTTTTTAAAGAGTTCGCGCAAGAACTGTGAAATGCATGTCCTTATTTCCCGCAAGTACACAAATTTATTGTGCACAGATCAAATTGTTCTTGGAACAAATATGAAAATTAAACATTTTAATTGTCTGAATACTTAACATTTATATGGCACTTAAAATGCAATGAATCGTGTTGGAAATAAGCGTCCTTGATGACTCCAATAAAAGTTTATTCAATAAGCCTATGCCGACCCAATAAAAGATAAGACGTTACAAACGCAGACGGAATGGTACTTAGAAAACACATATGACATAATCTATGTTGACGGACTCCAATATCATAAATAATAAGTTTTCCATTACTGCTGTATCTTAAACTGCAATAACTAGATGCAAACGACACCATGGAAAACTATGGAAACTACGGGGAATTGATTAAATGATAGAACAATAACGATTTTTAAACCCTACTTGGGATTCAACGAAGTACTTTGGATAATATATCTCCGTACTGACTTCCGCAAAATACAAATTAGCATTTGTCCAAAACGATGGCTTGTAGGCCAATACCTTCGTTCATCACGAGAATAAGAAACAAACAGAAACCTTTATACTTTACTATGTGTTGTACTTTGTGCAAAAAAATAAATTTCAACAAATTTCGTACTTGATAATTTTGAGACGTTTGCTCGCTGCCAACATTACCTTACATACTTAGTAAGCGCTGACGTGTAAATGTATGCAGTTACGGGAGGGAATTTTTTTCTTCAAAAGTTCATTTTCAAAGTGCTCATTCAATTTTGAAATAGAATGATAAATGTCTAACCTTCGTTTCATGGCTATCATATTCATTTTACTCTTTGAAATCTATTAAACGTAAACTGTAGTTAGAGTCCATTTAAAAGACAATCAGTTTGAAATACATATTCTTGAATGTTGTGTAATTTAAGAAAATATCTGTAAAATTGGCCCGAGATTCCATTATTTTACCAAGCCTTCGGTAATGATATGTTTCAACAGGTTGGAACGAAGTTTGAGAATTAAAACGAAACAAAATCGCTTTAGTATCATAATTTAAGGAGGTATAGTCGCCATTTCGGATTTTCAACAAAATTATTTTTTCACATTCACAAGTAAGTTGTATTCCAGTTCTGTTACGGCATCTGAAATAATCAAAAATAAGTAATCAACGGGCATTCCGTCAGTACTAACTTAAATAAACTACAGAATATTACTCTTTGTTTTAACGTTTCCCGAATTGTAATAATTGAACTCAAATACAGCTTACTCGTCACAAACTAATAAATGTTCAGTTGACAGTTTGCCCTTCTATCTTAACTGGACGATGTTATGTATCATCAGACTATGCACAAATTAAGTTGTCAGTAAAGCATGACGTACTTTGTCGGATTTGTAATTTCTTTCAAGACATATTTTAGTCCTATAAATTCAATATTTATAACAACGGGATATAGGGCTAAAATACTTTTTGTAGAACTGATTCAGATCTGAAGAATATTACCCATACGTCATGGCACATAGTCTAGTGATGCATATCGAGCGAGGTTGCGCAACGTTAACACGTTGGACTAGCATTCGAGAGGACCCGGGTTCGATCCCCGCATCCGGCCATCCTGATTTCGGTTTTCCATAGTTTCCTGAAATCGCTCTAGGTGAATGCTGGGATGGTTCCTGATGAGTGCGTGGTAGATAAACAAACACTGAAAACATAAATAGATTTCTACGCTTTTTCGAAGCCAATATGGATAAAATACTCAATGACAATCCTAGATAATGGTATTTGCCAACTTTATGAGTAAATATTTATCCATAATTACTAATTCGTTACGCGTGATCTCTTGTGCCGCAGTTAAATGCACGAGGTTCCGGCGTCAAAGATTGTTCCTCAGGAGTTCGTATCACTGGAAACAATTTTGTTTAAAACGTTGGCCATAAATATTGTCTAGGATTGCTATTGTTTAACTTTCGCAAATTGGCTTCAAGAAATCTACAGTTATAGATTAATGCTTTAAGCGTTGAATTATGTACCACGCCCTCTTAACAAAGGCCGTGGCCGACGTAATTCCCAGCTCCTGTCATTGTACTAATTTGTATGCCACTGTCTCTAATGACATTGCTGTGGCCTAACGTAAAGCCCACTTACCTACCAACATCTAGTGATGCATGAAACCGTCCAATTGTTGGTAGTGTTGTCGCGGACTAGCGCTTATGTGGACTTTCGTGTTCCAGGACGGATGCCTTATGGCGTGTGGCGCTGTGATCCAGTGATGGGCTCGGACACGCACCTCAGCGAAGGCAACCTACGTCGCTATGGGAAGTCATCGTCCAGGTATGTAGTTCGCTTGCTAGTCGCCATAGGGTTAGAAGAATACAGGGGATAATATGTTGAGACTAGTAAGGAAACTTGAAGCATTCCAAGAGTTCCAAAGCATGCGCTGCTAAGTAGCTACTAGCCAGTGACATTTGGTGGAAAGAATTTCGCAACAACTTATTGCAATGCCTTACATGAGCAGCTGCAGCTCTGCTTCGTAGTCAGTGATTGGATGTTTTAACTCTCAGTCTTGGGTTCTACCCGCAAATCGCAGACGTTCTGTGGTGTCGCAGTAACCTTGTTCCCATTGGCGCAGTCTGCAAAAACACACTCTATCAATTATATCATTCCCAGCGGGGACAGTCTCCGGATTTTCGCATGTGGGAATCGTCCCGGACGATGACGTCGGTCGGTGGGTTTTCTTTGGGATCTCCGGTTTCCCCCGCCCTTTCATTCCGGCGCTGACACATACTCGCTTCATGCCAGCCCTCATCAGCAGGGCCCGGTAGCTTTCACGAAAATATTTTTGCAGCACTTTGTTTCTGTGCCTTACGTGCGCACCTGCAGCTCTGTTTTGTGGTCAGTGATTGGATGCCGTAACATACAACGTCCGGAGGTTAAACCCGCAAATCACAGACGTGATGTGTGACAGTTACCCGTGTACTTATTTGCACAGTCAAATGAATAACGACTCTGCACAAAAACACTCTGTCAATAGCCAAGAAGTTGAGCTGCAGGCGTGCCCGCGATTGGTGCAGTGGCTAGAGCACTAGCCTCCGAACAAGGTGATCAGGGTTCGATTCACGGTGGGGTTGGTCCCCGGATTTTCGTAATCGTGTCGGACGAAGCTGGTGGTCGGCGGGTTTTCTTAGGGGTCTTCCGTTTCCCCCGCCCCTTCATTCTGGCGCTGCATCATACTCACATGTCACCTTTCTGAAGACCTGGATGTTAAGTGCTGACCAAGATATCTTTACTTCACGTCTTCAGCTGTGCACGTAATCAGGGGCGTCATTTCAGGTTTTTCCAGGGGGGGGGGGCAAGATTTTGTTTTCTGACGACAGTGACCTTGTTGCATCTTTTTTATTAATTAAGCATGTATAAATTAGATACATTAATAATAAAACTTCAGTTGTATGTCCTTAAGTTAGCATTATTTACATTTAAAAATACAAAAAATATATTTATACACAAAAATTCCAAATCCAGGGGGGGGGGGCATTTGCCACCCCTGTAGCCCCAAATGACGCCCCTGCACGTAATGCATTGAAGCAAGTTGGTGCAGCATTCGTTTCATCGAAATCACTATCTCTAGCAATGACTGTACATAACTCTTGAGTTGTGCGTGGAATCATTTGAGCGGCAGACTCTAGGGCGAGTAGCGTGCAATAGACGAACGAATTATTCAATAATGACCTTCATCTCAGCAATGCATCTTCATTGGAAATAACTGGCAAGTGCCACGTGCACAAAGTGTATAATCAGCTGCTTTTAATAGATATTACCTTGTAATACGACCACGCTTCGCCATTGGATATAACGTAGACTACATGGATATAAGCCGGTTTTGGGCGCGTAGTCGGTGCATCCGCCATACTGCAAGTCTACAACTGTGAATTAAGTTTAATGGAAACTGTTACATGTGTTGCAACCGTGTTGTTAGATTAGCATATTTAATAATGTAAGATTTAATTTTTTAATCAACCAAGTCAAAGATTAACACAGTAGGCCATTCGATAAGTCACTTAAATGTATTGATCTTTAAAATTCGTGATAAACACGTGTACGCGCAATGTTTTGGGTTGACCTTGTGAACCGATCCTCCGCAGAACAACTTCCTTACACTATACGGCTGCAGTTATTTGCCTGCGCGATATACAGCATAGTAACCCCTGGCAGTCACGCGGTGGCACACGAAGATTTGTTAAGGGCGCGGTCTACCGCAATTTTAATCATCATTATTTTATTTTGTATTTGTACCAGATATTTTTTTCTTGTTTTAGACACAAAGTGTGACTAAAGTTGGCTCTTATGAATTTTTATTATCTCTCATAGTTTTCGCGTAATGGCTTGTTAAAGTCATATTTTTCATGTTTCCGTTTTAACGACTACACTAAAACCAACTGATATACCAAACTCAAAAAAAATCACAGTGGATAAAGACATTGCAGGCTACAACGACATGTTCATAAAATTAAAGAATAAGCATTATTTGTATTTTAAAAAAAATATTAAAATTTTGAAATTTTTATTTTCAGTGTACGTCCACTGACACGCTGGTCTGCAGTGGTCGCTTATTACTAAATGGCCACTAAAGATTTAGTGTCAATTAGAGCTTTTATGATCATTTGGTCTACGGTACGTTCATCAGAATATCTGAGAATATTTAATTATAGAAGTACCCACTCTATGCCACGCGGCAGGAAAATATCTTAAATAAAACACTTTTCGGTGGTACTTGTGAGGAACAGTCCGTTGAAGTAAAATAGTGCATGTAAGTAAACAAGCGGATATGTAACGTTTAGCCTACATGTAATTATTTATGACGTGTATAATTTATATAATAATATCAGTAAAGTACGCTTCATATTATTCCGTCGTCGTAGATTAACTGTAGTTGGGTATTAGTTAGCAGTAGTAGTAATAGTGTTAGTAAGAAGTAGTAGTAATAGTGTTAGTAAGAAGTAGTAGTAATAGAGTTTGTAAGAAGTAATAGTAGTAATAGTGTTTGTAAGAAGTAGTAGTAGTAATAGTGTTTGTAAGAAGTAGTAGTAGTAATAGTGTTTGTAAGAAGTAGTAGTAGTAATAGTGTTAGTAAGAAGTAGTAGTAGTAGTAATTGTGTTAGTAAGAAATAGTTTCTGTAGTATTAATAGTAATATGAATACGTTGTTTGTAATCTCGTATTTTCCGTTCGTAAACTCTATTTAGATTCCTAGCCCATTGAGCTTGGAGGCGCCGTTCGCAGTAGTTTTGTCCCGATTACATAGAATTCAGAGCGGCGGCACCATTTTATGATTGCAGCAAACTGTTGCTAAAATAAGTACCTATGGCTCTACCTTTGCATTTTCCAAAATTCGCTCAGAATGTGTGCAATAAAATGATATGAATTCGTCGATTTTTGGTAAGTTCATTAAACATTTTATTATTTTCTGGCAAATAATTGTAAAATCGTATGCTTCAAATTTTAGTCTATTTTGTACCTTCCCTGAAAAAATTGTTTTGAAGTGCAGCGATTAATTTTCGTTTGAATGCTTAGAGTCAGTGATTTTTAGTGAAAATATTTTGTACCGTCTTTCAGTGCCTTACGTTCACATTTACAGCGATGCTTCATGGTGAGTGATTGGATGTTTTTAACTCTCAGCGTCTTGGGGATTCTACTGGCAAATCACATACATGTGGTACCGCAGTAACCTGGTTCTCATTGGCACAGTCAAATTGCTAACGCCTCTGCACAGAGATAAGCTACCAATAGTCAAATTGCTAACGCCTCTGCACAGAGATAAGCTACCAATAAGAATGAAACAAGTACCTCCATGAATGCTAATTTCAAGATTTCCCGGAGCTTAAAGACTCCTTTTAAGAGAAGACCTAGATTGATAACTCGTTAAAGACCATACAAGAGGTAAGCAATACGGGTGACCCTGGTATGGACGCCAAGAATAATAGCGTCTTTATGTGCAACTCATTAAATTTACGCTTAGTGTTTCCATAGTTTTATTTTTATGTAACTTCGAGTGGTGAATGTATACTAGAAATTACTCTTGTAGTAGAGCGGTAATTCTTGGCGTAAAAGTTTTGACACGAATTGTATTTTGTAGGCCCCTACGTTAGAAATAAGTTTCCTTAAATATTTACTTTGCGTATCGTACGGTTTCTGTAACATACAATACAATTTTAAACCGCATTAATCTTTTTTTTTTTTTTGCAAATTAAAACAAGCTTTTTGACTTTTAGGCCCAGTACGTCACCAGTTGACAGTGCGAAAATAGCAAGTGTTTGGTACCGTACATTAAGTCTGCCTTTATGCTACATCCTACAACAAGGTAAAGAAGCTCTTGTAGTGACATTCTGAACCTCTTACGTACCTCATTTTACATGCATAAAATTTATTTATTTATTTTAACACGATCTAAATTCAGCACCACGGCCGTTTTACAATTGGTCGTGCATATTGTAGACTACATACAGTTATAAAAACACAATGATTAGAACAAGCATTACGATACATAGAAACTTTAGTGCTAAATTACAAAAGTTATTAATAAAGAAGCTTAAGGGCGCGGTCTACCGCAATTTTCGTCATCATTATTTTATTTTGTATTTGTACCAGATATTTTTTTTCGTATTTTAGACACAAAATGTGACTAAATTTGGCTCTTATGAAATTTTTTTATCTCTCATAGTTTTCGCGTAATGGCTTGTTAAAGTCATATTTTACATGTTTCTGTTTTAACGACTACACTGAAACCAACTGATGTACCAAACTAAAAAAAAAAAAAAAAAAAAATCACAGTGGATAAAGACATTGCAGGCTACAATGACATGCTCGTAAAATTAGAGAATAAAAATTATTTGTATTAAAAAAAATTGAATTTTTTAAAGTGTTTATTTGTAGTTTCAGCATTTTTTAAAAATACAAATAATTTTTATTCTTTAATTTTACGAGCATGTCATTGTAGCCTGCAATGTCTTTATCCACTGTGATTTTTTTCAGTTTGGTATATCAGTTGGTTTTAGTGTAGTCGTTAAAACGGAAAAATGGAAAATATGACTTTAACAAGCCATTACGCGAAAACAATGAGAGATAAAAAAATTTCATAAGAGCCAAATTTAGTCACATTTTGTGTCTAAAATAAGGGAAGAAATATCTGGTACAAATAAGAATAAAAAAATGGTGATGAAAATTGCGGTAGCCGCGCCCTTAAACTAAGTCTGTTACTTAAAAAATATAAGGGTTTACAAATAGTGAGATATGTTACATAATGCTTACTTAGTCTCCTGTCGTTCTAATGTAATTTATTTATTTATTTTTGTTTTGGCCTGCCAGTAGGCGCTCTTAGTACTTTTTCTTAAATACACTTTATAATCCAGTTTTTTAAAGAGTGGTGTGTAGCCTTTGTTTTAAACCCTTTTCTATACTTATTTTTTATGTTATTTGTCTGAAGTCAATAACAAATGGGTTTTTGAGAGCCAGTTTGGCATTCATAGTTTAGTGTGTAGAACACTCCAGGAAATACACCCGTGTGTTTCTGAACTGTGTGGTTTGTTACAGATCGTCCAAGAAGAGCAACATGCCCATATATTCGGATTACTACGAGGAGAAAGACGATAGCCCAGTAAACCTCGGACAACGATCCATTTCACTGGTGAGTGCATCTCTTTGTTTGTTCACTATCAACTGCAGTTTGCTGTCACCTCGGTGGTATGTTTTCCACGCCGCACTGAGAGATGTGAAGTATACTCACGTACGCTAAGCACAGAATTCAAACCTGTATAGTGGGGTACACGTCACTCAGCCTAAAATTTTTCAGCCTAAAATTAGGCTGGATATATTTTAGGCTGTATAACTTTAGGCTGAATGACTTTAGGCTGCGTGACTGTAGGCTGAATAATTTTAGGCTGTACGACTTTAGGCTGAATGACTTTAGGCTGAATGACTGTAGGCTGAGTAATTTTAGGCTGAATGACTTTAGGCTGAACGAAATTTT
>PNEQ01052894.1:14447-54732 GCA_003012365.1 Medauroidea extradentata | reverse complement strand
GGGGGGGGGGGGGGTGAGATCCACGAGGGTTGAAGGGAGGGGTATGTCGGGCGCGATTCTCGCCTGTTTCCAACCGGGTCGCGTTTGTTCGTCCTTTGAACCGCGTCGGGGTGTGAGTGCCGAAGCGAGCGAAGAATCTAGAGGAAAACACGCTCGCAACGTTTTAATGGGAAACATGCCGACGAAAATCCAGGCGTTTACCAACTGAACCTGTCAGGTTTCATTTCAACTTCCCTCATCCCGAGTTCCCAGGAATAAAGTCACAGAATGTTTCGTATTTTAACGAATCTACGTTTCGAAAGGAATAAAGGCATGTAATTATTGCTGGAGGTACGTGAATTTCACGGGTTCATCTGGCAGCAGCCTAGATTTATTAGTCCTGTACACGCACACCACACGGTGAATTAGCGGTTGGCTTCCAATCTACAAATAATTCTTGTTTATTACTGTGTCATAAAACAATTTTTTGAACTGTATTACATAAGAGTGGCTGTAGTCAGAGGTGGGCACTTTGTACTGAAACTAGTTGAGTGGATAATTCTTCAGGCGAGGGTTACGGTTAAATGAAATATGTTAATCTAAACGTGATTACTTTACCTGGTTTACATTACATATTACTAGAGGCAATGATTTTTGGTGGAAAAGAATTTTGCAACATTTTGTTTCAGTGCCTCGGGTGCCCAGCTGCAGCTCTGCTTCATGGTCCGTGATTGGTTGTTTTTAACTCTCAACATATTTGGGATCTACCCGTAAATCACACACGGGTGTTGTCGCAGTGACGTTGTTCTCATTGGCACAGTCAAATGAGTGACGCCTCTACACGAATGCTCGCTGTCAATAACTACGTACCAGAGCTGCAGATGTGAACGTGAGGCATTGAAACAAAATGTTGCACAATTCTTTTCACCAAAAAATCATTGCCTCTACATATTCCTACACGGTTGTGCTATACAATTAGGATAGAACGGGAGCGGTTGTTCAGTTAATTACCTTCATGTTCCACTCTATGATGTGTGACCCTTTGGACACTTTAGACCGCACCGTTAGTGTGATGTCGGAGGCTGATGATGGATATGTCGGCTGCCGACAGAAGGCACGTCGTGGGTCTCGATCCACGACTATCCTGGTGAGCAGGAAATAGCTGGCCGGCTTGAAGAAGACAGACCCTGATTCCTCCGAAACATTGCGCTAAATTGCTGCACTTCAGCGCAGGTGGGGAGAATCGCTGTGGCCCTTGTCTTGTGCAACTACTGACCTTATTGCACTGCCGTCATCGTTAGCTTGTCCTCCAGGCAAGGCTTTTTTTACAAGCTTTTATTTAATTTGTAATGTTTGTATGTTGGTTCGGGCTAAATCTTGCAACTGAATTTTAAAGCAGTTATTCTCTACCGACTGAGCTGAAATATTACATACAAGTTTACTTTGGATGACAATGCATGATTAACTAAGTGATGCAATTCTAACTTCAATATGGCGGACCGGCCAAGATGGCGGATTAGTTATTTTATGTGTATTCCCATGATATGGATACCAAATGAAAGAGTTGTCTGAGAAGAATACGAATAAAATGACGTCCGCGTTCAGTTTATTCGAGGAAATGGTGTACTACTGCTCGGCTAAACGGTAAGACTTAACGGGGTCTTGTCTTAATTAATATCGACCTACACCCTTGAAATATACTAGTATTGGTGAAAAAAAATTAAAATATCACACCCGGAACTGTGTTTCGTTAGGCACAAGTAAGCTTCAAGCTGAAATAAGTGGCGCATACCTCCAAACACCCAAGTCAAGGTGAGGCCGTGCCGAGGACTGAGTGACATCAGAGTAACTTTTACCCTTACAAACGAAGCTCTGAGAAGGTCGACGGATATTTCTTCGGCACTCGTGGGAACAACATAAAAAAAAAAAAAAAAAAAAAAAAAAAAAAAAAAAAAAAAAAAAAAAAAAAAAAAAAAAAAAAAAAAAAAAAAAAAAAAAAAAAAAAAAAAAAAAAAAAAAAAAAAAAAAAAAAAAAAAAAAAAAAAAAAATTTAATTAAATGCCATAAAAAGAAGAAAATAAACTTGAAAATAAATCAAATCCGTCAATTTACTACATTACACAATTAATATGATATAAAAGCTTGTCGCGAGATTTACATGTGCAGATAAACCCGAATACAATATGTAACTTGATCTTGACATAAGTAATTCTAAGAAAAAAAACTATTTTTATTTAAAAAATGGGTAAATCTCGCGACACGCTTTTGTATACTGTGTAATGTAATAAATAGATGGATTGGATTTAATTTAAAGTTAATTTTCTTCATTTTAGATCATTTAAATAAAATCTTGTTCTCAAAAATGTTTTTTTACTATTAATTTATATACGTAACAATAGTCTATAATTTGTCAAATTATAGTCAAAACAGCCGTCGTTAACCCAAAAGTGATAGTGAAGTATAGGATCTTGGCTTTCAACTTGACGTAGAATAGAATATATCAGCGAAATTTACTTACCTCTAATTTTTATTCACGAGCATAGGTTCTAACAACTATAGAGACTCATTACGATACTTAATAGAATGATGCTTTGTTGGTATATGCAGGTATGCTATTTGAGGAGGGAAGAAAGTAGCTTACACCCCTTTAAACATTCATACAAAATCTGTATTTATGTATGTCGTAATCGGGCCTTGAACCCAGAACGCCTTGCTTTCTAATCGGTTAGCTCAACCAATTATACGAGTTCCTTGGAACGAAATGATAAATAATTTTTTATCCATCCGCGTGTTAAGGTCTAGAAGCTCAAGTGCATATACATACTTCTTTTTTGTAGTGGGTTTTATTTTACAGCATCACCTCGAGGCGATTTTACATCAACGACAATGAAGAAATAACATGAATTTGTACTTTCATTGGAATGTATTGTTGTTATATAACCATTACGACAAACAATTTAGTAATAATTTGTGACTTGTAAGACTACATTTACTTATCTGGCATGTGTTTCCAAGAGAAACATGTACATTTATTCGCGTTAAATCGATCAATATGTTCGATACGGGTACAATAAACTTATTTGGTAAATGTTTCTAACCAGAGAAAGAAGAATGTGACAAACGAAGCTTTTAACAGATAGCTACAACGCACTCCTCGTATTAATTTACGGATTTATGGCGCAGATTTGTAGCGAAGATCTTATTGTGGTATAACTGTGTGTCAACGCATTGCTACAGCACGTAACATTTATTTGACTGCCAATACTGAGCAAAAATTTTATCGCCAACTTTTTTTGCCTATAATTTCTGCTTCAAGTATTCTATGGCGTCTATTACATTTCATTTTGACAAATTTATTGATATAATATCTGCAGTCTTATGTACTTGTAAATTTCATGTTGTAATAAAAATTACAAAAATTTGGAAATAACAATTCTTTATATTAAAACTGTGAGACAGCCACAGCCGGTGAAATGCTTAGACAGGATATGTTTTATCAACTGTCGCAAATACTTCTATGAAGACCTGTATCGAGACATCTTTATTACTGATAATATTTATGGAAAATAGGTTGTGTGTTGAGATGATATTTTGAATCACATGTTGAACTGTTTGTGTCATAAACAACTGCATTTTTAGTTTAAAACAAAAAAAAAGTATTTTTTTGTTACATCGACAATGTAAAAATAAATCTGAAAAATAAATCGTCATTTCAGGTGTCTGTTTCCTAATTAGACTACAGATAAGACTATCGTGCTATATGATACGACACAATATAACTGCAACTAGTTACTGATACACGTTACTTACAATTTTATTATTCGGCACATAAGTTCTCAGAATTGTAGACTCAAGATATTTGGAAAAACTATGACAATAATTTTCGCAGATTAATCTCTATTTTTAAAATATAGTTTTCACATAGAAACGTTAACAATCAATTCCTTTGAAATAAAATACAAAATCTAGCATTATTGCTGGAATTTTGTTGCATGCACACTTCTTTTGTTCTATTTTTTTCATAATTTTTCTAGTCAGTATTTCTTATAGAACGTGTAGTCCTCCGAACAAGCAGACATCCAAACTCAAGTATTCATTCATTATGTTCCTGGCAGAAACAATAAAAAGAACTGTCTGCCTCAGTAACCTTGTCGGTCGTTATATCAAAAGTTTTTTTGTAGTGTACCGAGTTTTTTTTTAAATGAAAAAGCAAAACAACAAAATAACCATTCAGGAAAAGAAGGCTGTAAATTTGACTAGAGTGGTAACTGTCTCGGCTGTGATATAATTATTAATAGCAGCAACGTATATAACGAGTGAGATCCACCAAAGTAGAGCTGAACAACATGAAGCTTCATGTAAAAACATTTTTAGATGAACTAAAACTTTTTCATATTATCTGATGTTAAATAATTGGTTACTCCCTGAGGGTATAACGAGATGTTTCAATCTCTGATTTTGTATCTTCTTTTTTTGCAGAGACGTTGAAAATAATTAATCTGGCAGTCTGAAGTAACTCGTATATTGCTTTGAGTCCTTATTATTTATTTGCCGCAGCTCCTCTTTTCAATTTGTGTCAGATCATTATTCAGAGGGCGACCATCTCGCGTAACTACACGTGGACCTTCTCGACAAAATAAACCGCCCTCTGAATAATACCATATTTGTGGATTTAACTGTAGAATATCTTCCGCCGTAAGTCAAAACCAAAACCTCAAAAATTTACCTGTAAGTAGTCATGTTAAAATAAAACTCTGGTATGTTATCACGGAACTCTTAGATTTTAGTTCCAATTAAGACGTTCTTGAGGTTTTTACTAATGTGACTTCACGGCACTACAAATTTAATTAAATTATGTTTATTTTAAGAAAGCATTCATTTTTTGCAGCATTCTTAATTATATAGATTTCTTAGATTAAAAATTTTAATTTAAATATCTTTGTCTGAAACATTTGTCTGTAGCAAAGTGCATTCATTTTATTTTCCAATACAGTAAACATTCCAACGTGAATACGACAAATTAATGACATTGATTAATTAATTACAAAGTGAATAAACGTCCAAGAGATTTAAATTGTTTCTCGTCACGATGATTTTCTCGATTTTGATACGACGTTCTATTGTTCTTATCATTTCTGTGGTAGTAAGTGGAGAAATAAAAAGTGGGCAAGTTCAATTTCATTCGGGTAGCAAGTCCTTATTGTCCCTTCTGGCACGACCTGTATTATGCAAATTTTGTTCGCCCGACCTTAATTCTGCACTTAGTCTACTGACTATACGCTCGTTAGTCTTAGCAATATATAGATAAGTTATTTCAAAGATTATAATGACGTCGTCAGGGGACTGCCGTTCTGACTTGTGACGCATTTTGCAACACTTCTAAGTAACTGGTCGGAATCCCGAAACTCGTAGGCGTCACGACGTTCAAACTGAAGACGGCTGCCGGCTAAAACTCCGGCCCGTCGTTATCAAGTCTTGTGACGTCTGTCTGTGTCCGTCGCCGACGGCTGAACTGACGCCTGGCGGTAACGTCTCGTCGTTATTCGGGTTCCAACAGTTTTTCGCAACCGTTCAAAACTTCCTAGCGTTGCTCCGCTCTGGTGCCAAAATCCCCGCCGCTTGCCCTGCAGGCTGTGGTTCCGTTGGGCCAATCAGGAGGCATCTTCCGAAAGATGGCCCCGCTCCTCGATGACAGTAACTTCTTGCCGTTTATTAGTTCTAGTTCATTATGTTACACTTCGAGAAGTACCTTACATGTTTACCCTTAAACATTAAATTCTCTACATCCTAATTATTATTACTACTTAACATATGAGTCTTAAATATTTGTAACATACCGCGTGTTGCGGACTATAAACAAAATATTACAAATTGAAAATGAACAAGTTTTACTAATCAAAAACTACAAAGTTGGCAATTTAAACATATGGAAAATCCATTTATGTGTCCACACAGTGGACATTACTAGCGTCTGTGAGACGGAAAATTATTATTTAAAAAAGTTACAAAATATATTAATTAGTTTTACAAGGATCACAAAGTATATCGACTGAAAAAAAATATCTGGGCAAGTCATCACAAAGATAGTTACTTCCGTGGGCTCCATAAAGTCAAAATCTGGGTTACAAAGCTAGAAGTCAATAAGGGCAACACACGTGTGTGCAAAAAAACATCGGGCAATCAAGCAACAAATAATCACAACAGCTGATAAATACCATGTGGAAAACTCAAATAGCAAAGAACTATAGCAAACCCTACAAAAAACATTTTAAGACCGAGAGAGAATTTTTCATCAGACGGCGACCGAAAAAGGAATTTAAAAAAAATATATATAACATGAATTAAACAAACTAAATTAAGCACAACATATGACGCTGTCTATCGGTGAGAAGCACTCTACTCTGGTCAATACAGCAATTTATGTTACCGAAGTAGTTTCAATGTTTCCAGATGAAACCTACGACGTCGACTCATCATCGCCTCTTGGGATGACCGGCAGACCTCCTTCTTTCTGAGGTGGATGATAGCAAGACCCCTGATTTCACGACCCAGGTTAGAACCCTTTCGAAACTCGTCCACTTCTTCCATGATCCAAAACGTCCTTTTTCTCACAGAACCTCCTACGCTGGGTTTCTTACAACTTTTATTTTTCCAGCCCCCTCCAGACAACAAAGAGAACTAGCAACGCGTGTTCTCCACGATCTGGCTAGAATTTCTCGTGTTAGGTTGACTATTTTGTTGTACTGACCTTGTCACGTTGAAATAACTTTGAAGTTATTACAATGATTTTCAGCATACGCATACAAATCGTTACATCTTAAAAGATAAATATAATATGGCTGCAAAATTTTAGTGAAACTTTATTTACTGAATTTGAGTCCGAAACTCTTAGAGAATACTTGAATGTGCCCATAACATAACATCTTACTGTTTACGTGTTTTAATTCTCTCTGATTGTAACAATGAAATCCTATATGTTATCACATTTATTTAAACATTATGGCTGCAAAATTCTTTAGGGGGGCACCTTACCCCTCAGTTATCCTTATTCATTCCGTAACCTTCAGAACCTGCTCTACGTCCGATGACTTCGTAAGAACCTGACGCGACGTGAGAATCCACAAAGTCATGGATATTCCATCGGCGTGTGCTTCTCAACTTACACGCCTATGACTCCCTAGCCTGGCTGTTTGACTTGCGTATGCAGCTTGGCACATGCTCATACGTCGCTGTAATCTTCTCACGCTCTGGGCCAACCTTCCCTTGAGATGCAGCCCGCGCCAGCGGCGTTCGCTGAGCTCGAAAATTACTTCTGCTCGCGGCGCATAAAAGTGAATGGCGAGGCAGTCATATCCGCGGGAAGGCAAGTGCCATAAAACGTCTCATAGCGAGATGCTTTTGATAAAAACACCCCTCGTAAATATACGTTAAATTTCACCGTGAGGTTATGAACAGATTGTCGGCTCCATACTCGATTGTCACATGACCAAACTTGCAAACGTTAAGGATGTTCAAGTGAGATAAAGTCAAAATTCTATTAATATATATGAAATACTGTTAGTTTTGTAGACGATACTTGTGAGGGCCGTTTCCTCTTGCGAAACAATTTTAGTTGCAGTAGTTTTCTCATAACGGTGCGTCAAAGTCAAAATTTGTGTGTTGTGCTGCCATTCAAATAGTTAAAACCAACTGACTTACGTACGCGAAATAATTCTCAGTGAAATAACATACTATGGGCTACGTAATAAAATGTTTGAAAAATTCCCGCGAATTGTTTTTGTATTTTAAAAAAAATAACGCTGAATTTGCAACTTTTTTCTGTACTATAGCGATTTGTTTTTAATTCAAAATGTTTCGTTGTGGGTTTTATTTATTACATAGCTCATGGGATGTAAGTTCACAGTGAGTTATTTTGTTTAAGTAGGTCAGTTGGTTTTCACTATTTGCATGGTAGTGTAACAAGCAAATTTTGACGTTGACACCCCGTTATGAGAAAACTATGAGAGCTTAGATTGTTTCGTAAGAGTAAAATGTACTAAAAAATATCGTCTACAAAACTAACAATATTTCATAAAAATATAAAATTATGATTTTATTGCACTTGAACATCCTTAAGCGTTAGTGGTCTTGGCGCGTGAGACGTGGCGTAGCGTGGTACGGAAAGTATTTTTTCATGTGTAATTATTTAAAATGTTTTTAATGCGTCTATCTACGAAATGAAGACACACTACAAGTTATGTTCCTATGATTTTAAAAATGCCGTCCACGTATTAAAAACCTGAGTTCCAAATTCTTCAAAAGTACTGAAAATGACCTTTTCACGTTGCTGTAGCTTATATATATATATATATATATATATATATATATATATATATATATATATATATATATATATATATATATAAATCAACCGAGCACGTAAAACAAAATCATACAAAACCTACATATGACTTAACCACAAACTTTCCACAAATAAAACAACGGTCACCCCTTGAAGTCCCGTTGAAAAACACATTCTACGAAAACACTGCCGGCGATGTTTGACGAACGTGTTATAATCGACTTATCACTTCCATCGTTTCCGTGCCTCAAATAAAAAAAAAAATAAAGAATTGACTTTTACTAACTGTTATGCTCTCCTGTTTATACTTTTTGTGATGACTGCTTTTTAAGCCTAAACGATAGCAGGTATAAAATAATTGGCAGTTGTGTTTAAAATGGGTTACACAATATTGACTATTTTTTTTTCAAGACAGTAACTTCTAATGTTTCAGCTAATTATGTAATTAATGTTTTTTTGTTAATTTACTTATTAGTCGAGACCTTATAATTTACACTCGTGAAAAAATTACCTATCACGGCCAAAACCATTTCAAATAAAGTTGCCAAACGTATTTTTAATTCTTTCTCTCTCGTTTAAGCTTGGAAAAATAATCATCGCAAAAATAGTGAATGATTTTAATAACTAACTATGGCCCGTTCAACATCACTTAGCTCGCGTCACGCGTAGAGACATTCAAGTTTTGCGTTATGTATGGATTCACAATAGTACGGCGGACGCAGTGCCAAGTGCGCGAATAATTTCCAGCCAATCAAAAGTCAGAGCTTTGTGACGTCAGAACGATAAATTTCGCTGGCGCGGCGGGATTTTAAAAGATAAAAAATTTCCAAATCATTTGCGCCGCAGGCGTGGCAAAGCTGAAAAATGGATTTTAATTTTGTTTCGCAATGTTGGTGGAACTGGTGAGTTAGTAGTAAATTGCATTTATTTATTTTACGGGTCGTTGATTTTACGAGAGATTTTTGTTGAGGGTCATATGCAAATAAACATACGTGTTGTGACTTTGCTTCCAGATTTAGGAACGCCAGTTGATATTTAAAATATACGTTGAAAATAACCGGGGGAAAAAATTACATACTTTAAACATCCGTGGCTGTCGTACACCAAATAGGTTAGCATGTAGGCCTAGTGGCAAGGAACGTATACATTATTTTTTTTTTTTTAGTATTTGTCGCTTGGTAGATTAACTAACGTTCATAATGACGAGAATTTTCATTGTTACATAGCGCACTTCGCGCTACCTACACTGCGCTGTTATATATCCGCGATTATTTTCTGACTGCTTACTAGACTACAAGCTATTGTTCGCTCACCCAACGTCTTCCACTGGCCTACAATGTCATGGATAGTTATTTCGCGTGTTGATTCTAGGTCTAGTATGAATGCCAATAATTAGAGCGACGATTTTATGGTGAAAAGATTTCTGCAACATTTGGTTTCAATGCGTCATGTGCATACCTGCAGCTCTGCTACATCGTCTGTGATTGGATAATTTTACTATCACTTGCATTGGCAAATTATAGACGTAAGGACTCACAATAATCTTATTCTGATTGGTGCAGTCAAATGAGAAACGTGTCTGAACAAAGACACGCTGCCAATAACCATGAATCAGAGCTGTCGATGTGCACGAGAGACACTGAAACAAAGTGGGGCAAAAATCTTTTCGCGACAAAATCGTGGCCCTACCAATAATGTATACTTTACTACTCCTGTGATAATACGACACCTGTTTCAACGCATCTTTGACGACTTCAAGCCAGTGATAAATAAGGAAACAAGTCGTGGTGGCAACACGTGTTACGATTAGAAGCCAATGGATATTTGACTTTTGCCAGTGTGTGTATAGATCTGAGAAGTCTAGGCTGTTGCCAGATGAATACGCGAAATACTCGTGTCTCTAGTCATAGATTGTTGCGGGAAACACGTTGAGTCAATATTTAAAAGTTATACAGTAGAGTGTCCAACCACGTGTAAATCAGTCAAATACGTAACTTACGTCACTAGAGAGCCCTATTTTTTTTTTTTTCGCGAAAAGAAGTTTGCCACAGTTTGTTTCAGTGTATTTCATGCACATCTGTAATTCTGCTTCAGTGTTATTGGCAGCGTGTCTGTGCGGAGAGCCGGATCTCATTTGAATGAGCCAATTACGATAACGTTCCTGAAATACCACACGTCTGTGATTTGTTGGTAGAATCCCTAGGCTCACGAGAGTTTAAATATCCAATCACAGGCCACGAAGCAGAACTGCAGATGTGCACGTAAGGCACCGAAACAAAGCAAGGCAAAATTATTTTCGTGAAAAACAAGGGTCTTTAGACATCAAATTAAGACATTTGAGTAGTTAATTCACACATTTTTGTCGAGTGTATACAGATCAGTGGAGTCTTGTCTGTCGCCAAATAAAAACAGGCGTTTTGTATGTCCCTAGAACGCGTTCAAACTTGGTGCGTTTATAGAATTTTTCAGTCCGTATTCAACATAGGAAGAATAAAAAATGTAGCTATATAACATCAGGAATGGACTGAAGTAGGAGTAGAGTGATATACAGTGCAGACCAGGTAATGAGGTGTATATTCCGGATTGTAACGTTAACTTTATACACTAATCAAAATGAACTGAACGACATAAACAAAACGTGACTTAATATTTTGTTTTGGTGTGGTTGGGGGGCGGGGCGGTGACCACACTAAAATTTTTGGTGGCATTACCTAAGGTAAAATGACGGAGAAATAAGGACGACCTTGGAGCGCGCACAAAATTCAGCATCGCCTCAACGTGCCTAGCTCTGAAATAGCGTGTAAACTTCCCACACAACAGTTTTTACTATGGGAAATTAGCGGTGATCACATAATTTTACAGGTAGAAAGCCTGTAACTTAGTTCAGTGCAGGTCGCAATCTGAGTTTCACATACATCCTGTGAGTACATTCTGAAGCACGGTAGTCTGAAAATGCCGTTTTTAGTTATCTTGGTGGGCTCAGAAACAATAATTTTCATCAGCACGGTGTCTTATTAACAATGAGGTGCCGATCTTGTCTGAAGTTAGATTTCCTTTCGTACGTTGGCCCAATTGGCACACGGGGAATATTTTGGTAGAAAAAACATGTTTACATACACTATTACACACTTGAAGCGTGGGGTAGAACTCACACCTACAGATTCCACTATACACCTGACGTACAAGTTCTTTGTTTTAAAGCAGTAATATTTGTTTTAGAGTATAAATCCTAAATTTTTGTTTGAAGAATCAATTTAAAGTATGTGTCCTTTAACATTTCCGCCCTAAATTTGCATTAATTGGTAAATGAAATTAGTAAACTGTGATAGAAAAATAAACTAGTAGGCCTATCCCTTTTTTCTATCACTGTTTACAAATTGCATTTATGGCCTAAAACAAATAAGGGCAAACGTGTTTAAGAACACATATATTAAATTGGTTTTTCAAACATAATTGATCTATACTCTAAAACAAATATTACAGCTTTAAAACAAAGAATTCGTACATCAGGGGTGTAGTGGAATCTTAACCTCATGCACTGTAAGAAAATTCTACAAAAAATTATAATTGCACTTCGCTTGTCAGCATTCCAGAGGGTGTCAGGTTTGTCCGGGATGAAGCTATGCTAATTCAGGCTTCTTGGCGGGCGGTGATCTGTGTTGTATAGCGAGACGTGTACAAAGCACTCCCCCAGGGTTTCTACCGGTATAGTCACCAACAACCCCACGTCGCCGGTCAAACGACTTCCTCTCCCGCAGGGGCCTCACTCATTAGAGATGCGACGACGAGGGTGATAAAGCAGCCGACATCCCCCGCCCTTCCAGGGGTCTTGTTCGCGCCACTCGTTGTGGTGTTACCTCCCCTGTGGCCTGGGGCATGCGCTACATTCACCCCGAGCACTTCAGACGAGGTAGTAAAACCTGGCGAACAGGCGGTCTTTTGGCGCCCGTGACCCATATCTACGACACGTCCCGCCCTGTGCTGCCCAGACAGCTTCCGTCACTGCCCCAGTTCTA
This sequence comes from Medauroidea extradentata, assembly GCA_003012365.1. NCBI lineage: Eukaryota > Metazoa > Arthropoda > Insecta > Phasmatodea > Phasmatidae > Medauroidea > Medauroidea extradentata. The sequence goes on along the minus strand of PNEQ01052894.1, from coordinate 42,396 downwards.
GCGCGAATTGCAGACACCTCTCACCGTCCGTATTACCTCTCTCCGGCCTACCTCACGTTATATTATACTCCAAACATTTTAAGCACGGCAAAACTGTTAAGAGGCCATTCAAGTGTTTCAGGCACATATAAACAACCCGCATTAACCCCATATAAATCAAGGCTAATCTTACTATCGCTATATCAACATTATCTTCGCGTTTTATTAAGGACACAGTTATTCTTATCTTCGCTGCGTTTGCCGAAGTCGATTGTAAAGAATGGCTGACTAAAAATTGTACAAAAAGTTTTTTTTGTATCGCGTTACTAATGTAACGGTTTGTAAACTTGATTTTGCAGAACGCAGCGAATATTACGACTGTGTCTTTGATAAAACGCGAAGATAATGTTGATATGTGTAATAATCTTATTGCTATAGTGACAGTTAGATTAGTCTTGATTTATATGGTGTTAATGCGTGTTGCATACATGCGCCTGAAACACTAGAACAGCTCTAAGGCGCGGTCTACAGCAATTTTCATCATCATTATTTAATTTTTTATTTGTACTACATATTTTTTTTCTTATTTTAGACACAAAATGTGACTAAACTTGGCTCTTATGAAATTTTTGTATCTCTCATAGTTTTCGCTTAATGGCTTGTTAGAGTCATATTTTGCATGTTTCCGTTTTAACGACCACACTAAAACCAACTGATATACCAAACTGAAAAAAATCACAGTGGATGAAGACATTGCAGGCTACAACGACACGCTCATAAAATTAAAGAACAACAATTATATGTATTTAAAAAAAAAATTGCATTTTTAAAATTTTTATTTTCAGTTTCAGCATTTTTTTTTAAATTCAAATAATTTTTATTCTTTAATTTTATGAGCTTGTCTTTGTAGCCTGCAATGTCTTTATCCACTGTGATTTTTTTCAGTATGGTATATCAGTTGGTTTTAGTGTAGTCGTTAAAACGGAGACATGCAAAATAACTTAAACAAGCCATTACGCGAAAACTATGAGAGATAAAAAAATTTCATAAGAGCCAAATTTAGTTACATTTTGTACCTAAAATAAGAAAAAAAAAATCTGGTACCAATAAAAAATAAAAAAATGGCGATGAAAATTGTGGTAGCCCGCGCCCTTACGGTAATCGTCTGCCCTGGCCGCTGAGCAGAGAACAGCACTTTTGCCGTTAAGGCGATTCGGGATAAAGTGAGCACTAAAATTTTAACCTTTGAAAATATCACTAGCCGTTACTGCATTTAATTCAACATTGCCTTTAGTCCCCTTACTGCTTACATGGTTGACTGCGAAATTACGCAATGTAGTTCCGCGTATTTTCATATTTAAATACAACAATACTGAAACAAAACAAACTGAAAGCGACGTTATTGTATTTTATATAATTAATTAATTAGTTTTTATCAAACCATATAGGTACCTACAGACTACACAATTTATCTTACACGCGGAAACATAAAGTGACGTGTCCAGAGAGGTTAGACATTTCCCGTCATTAGCGCGGAAAGATACAAACTGGCTGAAAATAGAATTTTAGCAGGGCTTTTTTTTTTAGTGCTCACGTTATTCCAAAACGCCTCTAATCGAAAACTCCTCAGCACGCATAAGTGGCGTTTGCTTAGGAATCGCATTCCAGGTTTACCGATACTCATTAAGGCATTTTTTTTTTTCAGTTCCCGAAAATGGTGAAAATTGGCTATAATATGTTTTGCGGTCCTATTTAGGAATGAAAATCTTAGCGCTGAATCTAAAAAAAATGTATAGGCGCGTACGGTTCACCATTATTTTTAATATCACGTCATAAGATGATGGGGTCACCACTGAGTATCTTATATGGGCGCGTTGTCGGTGAGAAGACTACACACCAGTTCAGCGACTTGCACGTAGAGGCTTTTGGGAGGCTTGATGCCCGTGCTGTATCGCCCTTACAGCTTCCGCACTTCACTTCTAGGTCTCAAACGGGTAAAACACGTCCTACCATGTACTCATTAAAACAATCGCGGGAATTATTGGACTTTAAATAGCTACTATACCAATACAATGGCTATAGAACACAGAATATTTTTAACCCTAAAAACAATTTAGTCGTATTTGGCACTGAGCTCAAGTTAGATTTTCCACTCTACGATTAATTCCGCAAGTCGCTTGTGCAATGGGAGTGTCAACCGGCTTGAGCTGTCACATGTCCCAAAAATCGACTGTGAAATGTCTGTGTATGACATTTTCTTACCAGATAGCAACATTATAAAGAGGGGGTTTAGTATTTCCCAAATTTAAACTAAAATAAAGTTGTAAATTTTGATTGATATCTTGTTTCAAATAAATATAAAAGCAGCTTATAAAATGTGTGCTCATTTATATACACCAAACTAATTTGGATGCTGCCATAAATTCATAGCGTAAATTTCTTTTAAGTTTACTCCCTTACTTGCAGTATGAATTTTACTTACACAGCAAAACAAAAGTTGCGAGGACACCCAATTACAAACTTTGTTAAAAATACTTTTAATGGTGGCCATATTATTTAAGGGAACACTACAGATGAAATAAAATTTGATGTTCAGATAAGTCTTGGATATATTTAACTGTACAAAAGTTAAACTTTTAGTCCACACATCTACACTGAAACATTCGTTAAATAAATGTATAACTTATTTGGGATTTCTTGAAAAACTGGTAGACATTACACAGCAAACTACCCAATAACGTAGACAGTTCTATAGACACTTCAACATCCATTGTACGGTTGCAAATTTTACTCTATATTTTGAGGTAAAATACCATTTGCAACCCATCAGCAAATTATTTCAGATCACCTGTGTTGAGAGGCAAGTGGCTGTAACCTCTTGACAAGTTTGCTGGAATTTATACAACGCAAGAGACTCACATGTTGTGAGAAATGCAGACTTATTGTGGGAACTAAGACTATTGAATACAAATTAAAACCCAGCACTTTTCGCACTTACATGCGGTACGCTTAGTCATAAGAACGGAAACTGTGTCCGTTTAGTTTGTTTATTACTTTAAAGTGAGCTCTTTCAAGGTCATATATTAAATAACACTAACATATGTTTTATGGTAGTCTCAGACATTTTGAGTACCTCACCTGTTATCCTTTTTTGTTTTTTTTTATGTTCTTGTCAATAAGTAGACAAAGGTAGCAAATTCACTAAACGAAAATTAATGCACTTGAATATAAACATATTTTACGACGTTTTAAATTAACTTTAACTTTTATAAAATGGAAATTGTGACACTGACAGCTGACTAGGTATGCTTAAAAGTATTATGCAACCAACAAAGGTTTTACATTATTAATATTGTACTCCTTGTATTATTTAGTAATTGGTCAGTGTTCCACAGAAACATAAAATAACGAACGGGAAGGTACCGAACGCCCTAATTATTTAATAAAGTGAATGTAAACACTGTGATTTTAACTTGAACTGCCATGTGTTTAAAATGTGCCAGAAAGATACAAATTAACTGAAAAGAAAAGATAAATTCAAAAGTGCTAAGTATATCTATAAATAGAGCCACGATTTTACGGCGAAAAGATTTGTGCAGTATTTGGTTTCAGTGTATCATGTGCATATCTGTAGCTATGCTACATCGTGTGTGGTTGGATGATTTTACTTTCACTTGCCTTGGCAAATTACAGACGTACGGAGTCACAATAATCTTATTCTGATTGGTGCAGTCAAATGAGGAAAGTGTCTGAACAAAGACAAGCTTCCAATAACCATGGAGCAGAGCTGCCGATGTGCACGAGAGGCAATAAACAAAGTGGAGCAAAATTTTTTTCTCGACAAAATCGTGTCCCTAGCTATAAATAATAATAATAATAATAATAATAATAATAATAATAATAATAATAAGCGTATTGGGAGGTTACTCGATGGCTGGGCATGACATGCCTGTTTCAACAGATTTATGAACTGGGCACCCATAGGCGTCAGCCGAATCCTGAGTGATGACGTGGAATGAAGCTGTACGATGTATGAATGGCGGAATGCGAAGGTCAAAAGAAACGGGAGTATCCTGAGAAAGTTTATCGATTAACAGAAACGTCCAGAAACATTCGGGATTGAACTCCACCTTCAACCTTCCTCCTGGCCTCTAACTCGGATCAGGTTGCCTTGCTTGAAAGCGACTGATCTGACCAACACCCCATCGCGATCTGGATTTACAGTTAATTCTCTGTAAGCAGGTGCGGTAGCTCCATCCATAGAACACGCAAGTGGCTTATGGGTGATAGAGTGACACTCAATTTCTATTGACAATATCAGCACTTAAAGGTCCACATTACTTCCTACACTAACAGCTATATTGACGCGAAGACTGCGTTTTTATCTCTCAATAATATTTTTCCTTAATGGCACGTCTACCTACGTATTAGAGGGTCAGCTATAAGGGTGACCTTGAAGCGCTTCTCAAATACCTCATCGAATGGTCAGACCACTCGCCTCCCACCAAGGTGATGGTTCGGTTCTTGGCGGGGTCGGTCCCCGGATTTTCGCATGTAGGAATCGTGCCGGACGATGCCGTTGGTCGGCGGGTTTTCTCGGGGATTTCCTGTTTCCCCCGCCCCATCAATCCGGCGCTGCTCCATACTCACCTCATGTCACCCCTAACCAGCGCTTAAGACCTCGATGTTAAGCGCTGACCAAAATCTCTCTCGCACTCAAATGCCTCATCGACACATCGAGTCAAGCACTGAACTGGCGTGCAAAATTTTCGTCCATAAATCTTTTACAATCACTTTAAGTGTTAACCGTATAATTTTACTGGTGGTAGGTCTATAACAAAGGTCAGTACATGTCTGTATCTGAGTTCCATTTACATTTTGTAGTACGGCGGTCTGAAAAGGCTGTATTTTGAGATACGTTGGAGAGCTTAGGAACAATGTTTTTTTTTTTTAATGAGAATGTTGTTTTAACAGTGGCACCTGTGCTTATCCGAAGTGAGTTTTATTTTCGTAATTGGCATAATGGGTGTATGTGATATAGTTTCGCAGAGAAAATATTTCCCTGTACATTGGTTTATGGTAGGCGGCGTCCGCGTTCACGTGGCAAACATTCATAGATTTATATTTGCACGGCATAGTGATCGCTTTATAGACGTTACAAGTGACCACATTTTCAACTTATAAATTTTTTAACTCTCATAGTTTTCCTGTAGTGACATGAGAAAGTCAAAATTTGCAAGTTACGGTAACATGGTAATATCAAAAACCAAGTGCCTTACTCGAATAAAATAATTTACACTGAAATGAGATATTATGGACAATCTGCTAAAGTATTTAAAAACTCACAACATTCCTTTAGTAAATTTTTAAAATTTGCCGTAAATGAAGTAAATTGTCATCATTTTCAGATGTTTTTTTAAAAAGTACTAAGGAATCTCATTGTGTGTTTTTAATTTTTTGCCCATAATGTCTAATAATTTCAGCGTAAATTATTCCATTCGAGTAAGATACTTGGTTTTTGTTATTAACATGCTCCCGTAACTGGCACATTTTGACTTTGTCATGTCACTATGGGAAAACAATGAGAGTAAAAAAAATGTTTACAAGTGGAAAATGTAGTCACAAGTAACGTCTATAAAACAATCACTATGCCGTGCAAATAAAAAATTATGAATTTTTGTCATGTGAACACTTTTAAGCGTGTTTTCTTAGATGTGTATAAATTGAACACATTCCGCAGCCATGATTGATCGAATTTCAAATCGAACCTGTTTACGAGGTTGTACACACAAACGGAATAAAATGAATCGACTATGTAACTCAAAATTTACCTATTATACGGTCACTAACGGGGCCGCGGTGATCGTTCACCTCCCATGAAGGCGATCCGGGCTTGATTCTCGGCAGGGTCGGTCCCCGGATTTTCGCATGTGGGAATCGCGCCGGACGATGCCGTTGGTCGGCGGGGTTTCTCGTGGAACTCCCGTTTCCCCAAACCCGTTATTCCGTCGCTGCTCCGTTCTCAGCTCATGTCACTACTCACCCGCGTTGAAGACCTCGATAATAATCGCTGACCAACATCTCTCATTTACTCACTGTCACTAGTTATTCTTGACAATTTGTTTGGTCTATTATAATTAACTACGTATATTTGTCTGCTCGTGTAACATTTATTAACACTTTAAATAATTAAATAAGTGCAAAACGTCGTACTAAAAACCAACCATATTTATTGCACAGCTTGTTTCCATAAAATCCGTTACAACCAGCACACAAAACAAGTTGTTGGAAACTATTTGTTAAACGTGTTCAGAATGAATGAAAATCAACCAAGATTGGAATACGTTGGGTTAGCATGTAACTTTCACTTCAGCTGAACTCGTTCAAAGTAAATTCAGTTCTAAGTACCTTGTAACGGCTGTATTAGAATTAGAAAACAGATAACGACTGTTTATTTAAAAATACTCATTTATTCTGAAGAACACATTAAGAAAACATTTCTGTTATCAGAATATATTGCCGTTAAATTTTAAAAGTGTATAAAATAAAGTTTTGTAAACTTTGATAATATTCTTTTATACTCCGTGCACTTAAGCTGATAGACGCTAAACAACAAAACAAAGAATTTGAAAAATTTCACTAAAACATTAAAAACTTTAGTCTAACACCATATTTAAACCGGTATAAACTCCTATAGGGTGGGTTAATATATGTTTACTTAAGTTGCATCACACTGATGAAAATTTACACCGGGAAACGAAAAAACCCTAAAGTTTGCTCAACTTATTAGATTGTGAGCTTAAAACCCAGCGTTTAAAAGAAGGCCAAGAATCTAATTTTCTTGTAAAACGTAGTAGGTATTGCATTAAAAAAATTACAAAAAATTAAGAATAATCTCAAAATTTATATGGCATTTATCTTATGCCTGTGACAGTCTATAAGACCAAATGTGGGGCCAGTAAACTACGGCAACCAAAATATAATAAAATTGTATACATATCGATCCGTTCAACTAATATCACTGTTATTGTGGTTTTTGTAATTTTGGTACTACTCACCCATGTCACCAGCAATTTTAGTAAACCAGGTTATATGTTATCGTTTGTAATTTTACCAGATAGGTTACAGGAAGTTATCCATGTACACCATGAATAAAAGTAATTTAAATTTTCAGGAATTTTTTTTAGAACTTTCAACTGTTATTTTTAACGATTTCGTTCATCATGCATATAAGATCTTCTTATTTGGAGGAGTTTAAATAGTATTTAAGGGATACTATATTTATTATCTGGTCTGCTAACATAAACAGGAAGACTAACATGTGCGTGTACATTAAGCATGTTAAGTTTTGCAGTGAAAAATGTCCGCGCGCGTAGGTGGTAGGTAAAGTAGCTCTCGTTACCTTTGTTTCAAAAGTTTATTTATTTATGCGCACGCGAAAAATTTCCTTGTGGTTTGCAGCCAGTTTAGAGTGAATGTTTCAGTATTGATGATTTCAGAAAGAACTAGGGAAACCATCGAGGAACTGTCTAACGAGAATTAGGTAAAACTTAGATTTGTTCGCAAACTGTTTGCATTGTTAACGCGTTTACTCCATACTGAAGACAATGCAGCAAAAGGTATAGTTTGATTAAGTCTAGAAATCTTGTAAACATCCATTAGACCGTATGTTCATTAAACTCTGCACTGCATACCACCCAAGGTGATGTTCGAATCCATCGTTGCAGGAAAGGGAAAACCTAAAAAAACAAAAATTGGCTGGGGTGTCTCGATGTTACCCCTAACGCGATTGAGTACGAGCGTTTGGAAATGCTGTGTATATGCAAATCATTCATTTGCGGCGCTCCAATCTGAAACACCCCTGCCCCTTCGATATAGGACACATTTTTTTTGCCAGGGTTTTTGTCCTCGAGAATTTGCATCGTTGGAGCCTATAGCAACGAGATAAAAAATACACACTTTTTTTTTGTGTCGTGTTGTGAATTTTAAAGTCCGATTATAGACGGCCGAAAAGGAAAAGTGGAGGAGGAGTGGGGGAGGGGTGGCACATCAATCAAGTGCTGCGGTGGGGTTGGGTAACTAGTCGTTGTCAGCACCAGTCAATCAAGCGCCAATCAAGGGACAGTCAATATCCCTGAAGCGTAGGCCACCCCCCTTACCACCACCCACCATACTTCTCCGCTCTTCTCCCCGCGGAATAGCACCGTGTAATGACGCCCCGAACGAATCAACCTCGCCCTCCCCCTCCCGCACTTTTCCCCCCCTTCAAAACCCATAGCTCTCTTCCGCCACAGCGTAGAAATGACAGGCGTACCAACTCCACCCTCGTCCTTTCCCTCGATCCACAGGTAATGGCGTCGTTTTGTCGTGCGGACTCGGTACGGGTTTTGTAAATGTTCGTGTGATCAGAATTTAAGGTTTTCTCAACGTTTAACTATAATGGTTAAAAAATTCTTTTCAAAGATCTTGGAAAAGTAAACGTTAACAGAATGTCTTTAAAGAGAGGAAAATTTAAGAGACTAGTTATAACAAGAAAGCCCTGTTTATATCAAACTTAAGTAAGACCGACTTTTGCATTGCACTGTTTCATAATAAAATTTATAAGTACTATGTATACATCAGTACTATTAATACATAGTTAAAATCAGTGATTTAGTAATGTTTCATCAAACGAAACAGTGCACATTTCTTTCAAACGTGTCCTGAAAATTACAACAGTTCTTTTCCAAAATTTGCTTGTTTTTTTTTAAACCGTTTCAAGAAACCTGGCGCAAATGCAGATTCCTAAAAAACAAAAGTTTGTTAAGAAAATGCGAGACCGTATTTTTTAAAAATAATCCTCGTTCGTTGGTGGGGAATGGTTCGCGAACTGGTTGCATCGAACATATTTTACTATTGTAGAACTACAAACATATTTTCAGTTGAATTAATAGGGATAATCCATTAAAAGCACCCCGCCCCCCCCCCAGAATTGTTGCTAGGGGATCCTTTCGGCGTTGTAGATACACGCATTCTCTTAGAAAGTGTAACAATATCTGTGAACAATATAATTTTTGAAACCTAGCATTGGGCCCACGGTCTAAGAGTGAGAGGTCTTGACACTGCCTATGCTCTCCAACAAGTTAAAGTGACTCCCTTTTTGTCGACGAGCGCTAGTAGTAATTTGGTGGAAGATTTTCCCTATTTACGTTTGGCGATGTTACAATTTTTACAATTATTTATATAAATTGATGTTAATACGATGAGCTGGTATTGTAGATACATGTTTCGTATCCATAAATGCATTAGCACGTATGTGAAATTTTTTATATAAGTTGTATGAAAAAAAATACCGTGTACTATTTTTTTAGTAAACACATTCGAACTAAATTTATTCTTTCCTGCCCTACAAAATTTTAGAAACGTAATGTGTGCTTACAAGTAAAATTAAAAAAAAATCTAAATTTTATGTTTGGAAATACAGGCATTTCCGATAACAACACATTTTAAGCTGTGAAATCTTGCTAAGCCGAAGACAAAACAAGACAAATCTTTCACTAAAAGACTACTAGCGCTGCGACAAAAATGATGGAGTCACATTTTATTCCTCAGTGTCAAGACCTTACCTTCGTAGACCGTGACTGGGCCTCAGTTTAGTTATCAACTAGAAGAATTCTTCGAGTTACAAACTGCGTCCATTCTTCTATCTTCTTTCAATATGGAATAACCGTGCAAGTTCTTCGAATTTTTCTGTGTAAATATTTCGAAGCTGCTCTGCATGTTCAGGATGAAGGATTCACTCACTTGTAATCGTTGTTGGTTCGAGTGCGTACATTTGAAAAAAAAAAGTTGCAATCGCTACGTCGTGATAAATGTCTGTGCTCCTGAAGTTACACATCACAGAAAAAAAATATTCCAACCAAACATTTGTTTGTATACACTGAGAGAACGGTTTAGTTGAGTCGATGCTTAGCGAAGTAGCTAAATATTTATTTAATGGAACAAAATTAATTTGTTGCTTCTATTTAGTAAATATTTGTTCGGCTGTGCGCATATCCATTAAGAAAAACACGCTGGCATCGATAATCGGAAACAGGACCTCTCGCACTAAGGTTCGTTTATCGCATTTATGACCAAGAATGAACGTCACAGAATGATACGTCTGAATTTATATATGGCTCGTAATACGCGTGACATTTACGTAGGCCTATATGTACACTAACAAATTTTACTTCTTTATTTTTCGTTCTATGTAGAAATTGTACCGGCATTGTTTGCACCTTACTGCAGCGTTAAGTAACGAATTATAAACACGAGAATTTAAATAGAATGTAATCAAATATATGTACACATTAGTAATACATTATATCTTAAAGATGGTTTGTAATAAAACATAGACTATTAATTGTTTGATTTATTAAATACGAACCGTCTAAGGAGAGGTGCTGGTTATCATTCCATATTCTTCCACAGAAAACTACAATGTATAATTTTATTGGTGTTCCAACAATTACTAAACACACTTACGTATATCGTTATATTAATAATTATCACAGAAATGGGCAAATAACTCTGGAGGTGTGCCAATAATCTAAATATTTTGTTGGTTGAAAATATACGGTGGGGATTTTGATACTTGTTTTACTTCTCCATATTTAAAGAAATATTAGGTAACAATTTCCTTCAGTGAGGGATAAGCAAGTATATATTAAAAATAACAACAAATCATATTTGCTGGGCAAAATATATTGTTCACTGAACATGTTCATTCTGGCAGTGCTTGATTAAATGATATCACTCCTTTACACCTAATTTTTAGAAGTAATATTTTAATGACCGGCCGTATCATGTTCAAAATATTAAGTGAGTTAATATTAAATCGCAAGTTTATTTGAGGACATATTTGTTATTTTTACGTTGATTAGTATATGTTTGCTTCATGAGCGCGCTTTAGCTTATATTTTTGTTTCTGCCAATTATTTTGTGGAATGAAGCGTATGGAATTATTTTCCTGCCTGGGACCGTGGCCTAGAATAACGGGACGGTTATTTTTAAAAATAAAACTCATCATGGTTTGTAATTTGAAGAGAGCGTGTTGGACGCGTACCGGACCTGGTTCGTATAATATTCTAGTATATAAATGGTTAATTATTACGTACTCGCGTATTGGTTACTGAAATAGGTTATTTTGGTCGTTGTGTATGGGCTTGTATTTAGTTACTAGTTTTAAATTTCTCCGTAATTAGGTTTCAGTTAGGCAAACGAGGTTAAGGATAATAATATTGCATGGTCTCGCCATTTCGAGCATGTGTCTAACAGGGATACAATTTTTATTTAAATGTACAGTTCTTTTTAATCTCCATTATTTATACTAGTACGAAAATCGTTTATTTGTGATCATTTAATTCAAACCGTGACGTTTAGGAACTTCGGTAAAATAATTTAAGTCCTTAGAATTTAGAATATTTCAGTAATGGGAAAACTAAGGTTTAATATATTTCATGTCCGTGAGTAAAGAAATTTTTCCTTCGAATATTATCACCAATTAAATTTCGTGACGAACAAGTTGATTCGTTTTAATAATTACAATGTGAATATAGATAATAAATCTCGTAATTACTGGTTAATAGCAACACATACAGACACCAATATATATATATATATATATATATATATATATATATATATATATATATATATATATATATATATATATATATAAACGCGCTCCCCTACTGGCCGTGTGTTAATTAGTGAGGCAAGGCGCCAAGGGCGATGTTCACCGGCTCACGTGGTGCGGTATCGCCTCAACCGTGAGACACTGGAATGGCGTGCAGTGGTATCGTAGATCACTCGCCTGACTGACACTTTCAATGGTGACACTATCCTTTTACTGGTGGAAATTTTTAAGTAAAGTCCATTGCATGCGCCTAGAGTAGTTGTATACAAATCCTGCGAGTAGTTTTTCAGATACAACAAGTTGAAAAAGCTGTTTTAGCAATTTTGAGGAGCTCCGAAATGATATTTCTAATCGACGTGATGCTTTGAGACGACTCTTTAGGCATAGTTTGGAGTGTATTTTCTTTTCGTGCATAGACACATTACGCATATGTGGAATAGTTCCTTAAAAACACGCTGCAACGCACTTGAAGCGCAGGTAGGCGATGCCCTTAAACTCAGATATTAACGGGCACACCACTCAGTTCGCTGTCGTGTAATGGCGGATGTCCAAGGTAAAATGTTAAGACATAGCTTTGCATGAATTTACTCCCGCAAATAAATCTTCTTTTTAGATTTCTTCTAGTTAAACAAATCCTTTAACACAATTTCCAAACAAACCCCAAATAAAATATTTCAGTGCTAGGACATATTAAAGTAGGTTAATTAAAAAAAATTCATCAGCAATGTTTATTCGACTGTTCGTAAAAGTGTGAAAACAGGGAAAACAAGGTTTTTTGTACGAAAATTTAGTTTTCGTTTGGGCGCAATATTGTTGCAGAGTTTTAGATTCCGGCGAACACTATAGGGAGACGCGTTTTAAACAACTTTAGAGCGTATAGATGAACAGTGAGGGAAATAAAAAACCGATGATGAAGGGTGAGAAGATGGAATTAATAATAAAAAAAAATCTTCTCCACGCGCAGAGTTGTGATGTAAATAGAGCGAGCGCATTCGTCAGCTCGCGGATATTAGTTACACGCTTGGGATGTTAAACTGCCGTGAGATGCATTGTAACAGGTAAAAAACAACTGACTGTTGGAAATAACTTTAAATCAAAATGTAGAGCACACGAATGCAACACAATGCTGCTGCCCACGAAGGCGTGCAAGAACAATGCAATCTTCAAACAATTCTTGCTTCTTGCACGAGAGATTTTCGGGTAATAAAGTGATTTCCTATTTAAATTGCCAGTACTTTAAAATTTGTAAATTTTTGAAATTGTCTGGTTACAAGACCTTGTTTTTATAAAAAGCGTTTTTAATTTTTTACTAGAAAACAAAGCATACTACTGACTAGTTTTGGACAGACGTCCACTAGTACAGTGCTTACTCGGAAAAAGTCCCATCGAATTATAAAAAGTTGTTAAGATTTCATCCTCGATTGAGTATGCCTGTAATTCGCTCGACATCTTATCTTTCAATTCCCTTAAGAATTCGATCATTTCCAGACCATCGTGAGCGAATTTCATTATGTCGTGGTAACCACGTTATAAAACAAAATATTTGACTCGAACGAAAAGGAAACCAGTTGGCAATTACTAATACTGGCAATTATTTTTGCTTGTGTCTCATTCTATTGTTTTGATTTATGTCTCCTGAGACTCTTCTACGTTCCTTCGCAAAGGTCAACACCGAAGAAAATGTTTAAGTTTACAATTAAAAATTTTTTAGAAAGTGAAAACTTTTGGATTTTCGTCGCATCGGACGAGCTCAAACGACAGGGGGCTCCATGTAAACACAGGGTCCCAAATCAAAAGGGTAGTGACTCGGTGGGGGTAAATTTCATAGTTCAGACGAGTCGGTCTGAACATTCTTGGGCAGTGTACTCATTATTTGTCAGCTTAAAGTAATGCCGAATGTTGCAAAACTCAGGGGAATCATTCCTCAGAGGTGAATAAAAAATTATTATACAAACACAGGTCCGAAAACACTCTCTTCCAGGACGACAGGTCACATGACTGGATCAAGTGAATGTGGAATGCTACATCTGACAGTGCCTACCGTCCAATTAAATACGACTCCTCTGGTATGAAGCCTCCAATAATAGCTGCAGTGACATACCACAGTAATAATAAATAGCCTGAAAACAATGCATTGTACGTCATGCAATGCAAACTGTTAGTGCAGAAACGGTGCATTTTCAGAAATGTATTCATATGACATTCCCTTCTCCTCTATATATGAGAAATATTCCTCTGAAACATCGACACGCAATTATGCAACACTCTGTACAGCGCACGGCTACAAGGAACGAGAGAAGAGGGATTTAAGAGAGTAATACATAACGGTATTCGAGTTTCAGGGGAAGGCGGCTTCATGAAACATATTTTTAAGACACCAGTACACGATTAATATTTCTACAGGACTCGCTCATTTGAAAAGCTCTTACCAAAATAATATGTTCACATGCTCAATAACCCTTTGAAAAAGAGTGGTGGCGTTGGGTGCAGGAGTGGAGAATGGTTGAGGAGAAACGTCGTAAATTTTTGTACGCGGGAATCATGCCGGATGACGCCCCTGGTTGGAGAGTTTTCTCGGGGATTCCTCGTTTCCCCTCCCTCTTTATTCCAGCGCTACTCCATACTCACTTCACATCACTCCTTGAGTTGAAAATATCGCTGTTAAGGGGAGTGTTGGACAATTTTATTGTTTTTTCAGTTTCTGTGCCATACAATGTATTAAATTGTATTATCAAAACTTTCTCTTCGACAAGGCTAGGATATATCCTTGGTAAATTACTTAACATAGTTAATAATATAATCTTTCCTTAATTTGTCATGCAGAATCATTGCAAGAGAATTATAGGTTAACTTTCAAGAATTCTCTTGCAATGATTCTGCATGACAAATTATTGAGATATTCCTTTATTATTTATGGCAACCAGTTTACCAAGAATATATCCTACGCTTTGTCGAAGAGAAAGTTTTGATAGTACAATTTAATAAATTGTATGGGACAGAAACTGAAAATGCAATAAAATTGTCTAACACTCCTCCTTAAGGCGCCCGCCTGGTGGCCGTGCGTTTGTGCAAGTGAGGTACGACGCAAGGGCGAAGTTGACCGGCTTATCTGGTGCGGTATAGCCTCTACCGCAAGACATTGAAACAGCGTACAGTGGTATTGTAGAACACTCGCCTGACCGACACTTACAGCGGTAACCCCATCCTTTTATTAGTTGACAGTTTTAAAAAGTCCAATACACTTTTCTATCGTAGTTTCATAAAAATCCCGCGAGTAGTTGAAAAAACAGTTCTTCGCCACTTTCTAATAAACGGGATATTTTGAAACAACCATTTCCACCATCGTTTGAAGTGTGTGTTCTTTTCGTAAATCCAAACATTAAAAACACAGACATTTTTGCTAGTGCATTGCAACGCTGTTTACAAGGCAGGCAGGAGACTTAAAGTGCTGAGAATAATCTCCTCATTCACTCAGAGATTATCCACAGTAGAATATACTGGATGAGACTTTATTATATGTAGCTTCGAGGTGTTTCAGTCCTAAGGACAAATAACTAGCGAAACACATGTGTAACATTGGGCCTAATGATATTCATGAGGGTGGTAGATAGCTTCAAATGTGCATATTTGAAACGTGAAAATACACGATAAAACGACAAACAAATGCTTTTAAGGAACATGATTTCGTGCACAGATAAATTATGTAAAGACAAGTAACCACAGGAAATATACAGAAAATAGATTCTTCATACCTTAGGTAGGGATTGGTTACCCTCTATTGCTTAGAAATTTGTGACCATCAGCTATGGCGACTCGACAAATGTAAGTAATCAGCATGCATACATGATTAAAAGAGGTTTCATTTCCTTGGGTGTAAGTTCTAATCGTAACAGTTTCCTGTGAAATTACGTGTTCAATTGGAGTAAGTTGTGTGAGTGCCTTGGAGGTAGGCAGCCTGAAACACTGTCGTGCGTGACGGGTCAGTTTCATAAGAGTTAATTGACGTGGTGCGCTAGCCGTGCTGTAGAGTGGTACGGAAATTATTTTGTCACGTGTAACTACTAAAAATATTTCCAATGCGTTTCTATACTTAAAGAATACATACTTCAAACTGTGTTCCTATAATTTTTAATAAGCCGTCCGCTAGCTAAAAACATGATTTCCAAGCTCCTCAAAAGTGCACAAATGACTTTTTCTCCGTTGCTGTAGTTGATAAAATATTAACCGTAACCGTGGGAAATTTAATTTCCACATGTCAAGCAAATAAATCCAGTCATAATTTCCACAACTAAAATAACAGGGTCATCGCCTGAAGTCCAATAGGAAAACACGTTCTACGAAAACACTGCTCGCTAGTTTAGTAGTCCCCGCACCTATAAGCAACAAGGTGTTTGACGGACGTGTTATATTCGATTTATCGCCTACCTCGTTTCCGTGCCTCAAACGTCCACTAACTCTTAACGTCATTTGCTCTTGCCATTTTACTGTATGGCGCATTTCCACATATTTAGTATCTATTTCGTTGCCGCCTACCAATCTCGTGAATCACATTAGGCCTAATGTTTCATTTAGGTTTCCCTAATTATAAAATATTTGTGGAAAGTAACTTACAGCTTACTATGGGGCGGCACCGTTTAGATACTGTAAGTTTGAAAGTGATACGCACAGAGAGTTCTTTCTACAAAGTGTGTTATCTATGACCTACAAAATGAAGTAGTTGGTTGGACGCTAGTGCTGCAGTCTACTGGTTAACGTGTCGATAAGCCTGCATACATATGACGCTATTACCTGGTATTTAATGTGGATTTAATAGTCTTATGTGTCACTAGAAAGCTCTCTTTTTTAAACACACACACTTACATATAATTAAATATATGTAAGTTATATATATGTATATATATACATAGTGGTCAAACGTCTCGCCTCCAAACAATGCGTTTCGGGTTTGATCCCCGGTGGCACGTGAGACACGTGGCGGACGTTACCGTTGACCGACGGGTTTTCTCGGGTAACTCCCATTTCCCCCGCCTCATTCATTCAGTTGCTTCTATACGGTCATTTCCCCTTCACTTCATTCATATTTCAGGTTGGCGGGTGACAGGCTTGGCTCGCTAGTCGAGCAGCCGGCCCAACCTTCATCCCGGCCTTCTCTTATACGTACTGTGACCCTGTCAGAAAGCGGGAAACACGTGGTGGATTTAATTTCACTCAATTCATGTGCGTGTTTGTGTCTACGTATGTATGTTCACATATATATGCATATAATATTTGTGTAGTTTGTAACGTATGCTATTCTATACATCCATACGATTGCGATGAAACTTTGGTGAAGTTGTGCGGACGCCTGCGTAGGTTTCTGATAAAATGAACTATATGTAAGGAGGCCGAAACGAGGCAAGGGAGCAGAACGGGATACCAACATAATTTGATAAATTTTATTTGTTTTTTATTTTTTTTTAATATAATTCTTTTGAAAGATATGGAAAATATAAATATAGGCAGGCTATTTTTAAAACAATTATCTTACCGAAAATAATTTTGAGTACTTAATTTGAACTATGCATTATTCAAAGAAGCTGTGATTTATAAACAGTAAAAAATCATAATGTTTTATAGTTAAATTGGAAACCACCCGAATGATGCTATGGCCAAATGCTAATGCATTGTATACACTGGAATTATTACACAAAAATTATGGGAAATTACAATGGTACACTAGACCGTCTAATACTCCCGTTTGTTAGTTAATTTGAAATCCGAGAAAATGACTTTGTCTCTGACAAACAGTTACGCACGAAGCTTTCCAAGGGCGAAAAGTTCATCTGAGAGGTAGGTTGGCAATACGTATTACAGCCAACGTTCCTTGAGACGCGTATTAAAAGTGAGTTACCTCACGCGAAATGACTGTCGCCCTCCAGGGGGCATACCGAGCTTGCGTTATTTCAAATCCAGCGTGAAATACTTCACAAACGTCAAGGTTTACCGTAATAACAACGGAGATTTTTTCTCCAGTTTTTATATTTTAATGAATACTACGCTGTTAAAAAAATGTTACGTTAGTGTCACGTGCAAAAATGAACCAACCCATAGTTCATGGAACTGAGATATTCAAGATCACAGTTTATTGTGTGTATCTAAGCCTTGAATGAACGACTTTTCCTGGGTTCTTATTGTTCTTTAAATATTATGATTAATTTCTTGTTATTTTTTTAGGACATATTTCGTACATTCTCCTTCTACTTCATGTTATTATCTCAAAACAAATTACTTTGTGGTTTGATTCATTTCTGTATACCTCCATCCAAATAAAACGGAATACGTAAATGGTACACGGGTGGCGAAGCAATTAATTTTCACGAAATAATTTAATAACATAATTTTTTTTTGTCGGTGGTTTCACAGTTTAATT
This sequence comes from Medauroidea extradentata, assembly GCA_003012365.1. Classification (NCBI taxonomy): domain Eukaryota; kingdom Metazoa; phylum Arthropoda; class Insecta; order Phasmatodea; family Phasmatidae; genus Medauroidea; species Medauroidea extradentata. Next base: position 24,349 of record PNEQ01052894.1, on the reverse strand, counting down.
TACACGTATTTACAAACTCAGTGCTCCTTTTTATGTACGTTGGCGTTTCCAAAAACTTTATTGTTGACTTTCTTCCAGAATTAAAAACATATGCCAATCTCAAAGCGATAAATGTTTTGTTTGATAGTCTTTTTAGCCTTTAGGTACGCATGTTCTTAAGTATTTAGTTACATCCCGCATAAACAAAACTAATGCGTTCAAATTTTAAAATATGTTACTGTTGTTGCTACTGTTCCAACTTTCACGCTTGAACACATTAAATTAAGCCAAAGCAAAGAAATGACTTGTCACAAAAAAGAGTCTTAGTAATTATAAACTAAAAGTCATATTTTAACAAACATGCCACATTTGGCCCTAATAGGCTCATCCCAAATATACAATACTACGATAATTTTCTCGTAAGAATAATTTTACAAAATGGCGCCCAGATTAGACTATATAATCAGTGCACATTTGGTGTTTTTTAAATTATTTTTTGCATACAACGTGACCTTGAAAATATTTACGTTGTATGGTAGATTTCGCAATCTGAAGTAAAGTATTTATAGTTCTGACCTTTTAAAAGAATGTAGATTTGTAATTTATTACCAAAATACAATTATTCTCTTCTATAGTAAAATTTATTTGCCAAATGTGCAGAATTCAGTGTAGAATTTTCCGGGATATTACGTAAACAGTTATGAATTTCATTAGTGCGTTCCGTGTTACAAAATGGAGGCCAGAAGAGGTGTATGGCTAATACTTTTTGCTTACACATTTCAGCAGAAATTGGTTAAATTGTGTGGTAAGCATATTAAATTATATTTAAGAAATTTTATAGCCGCAATTTTGAAAGTACTTCCCTAAGAATTTTGATGTTGCATAAGCTAGTGTCTTCTTGTATTCATTATTTTCTGTCAAATTTGGCAGGATTCGGTGAGTAGTTTCCGAGACATTATGAAAATATTTCGTTATTTTTATAATGTTATCCTTCAAATCAGTGCCTGTGTAACATTCTGGTTATTTATATTTAGTTCCTAGATTAAATCATAACATCTGTGGTAAATTTGTCTTATATTTTGTAATACAAAAAGAACAATATTTATTCATACACAGCGATGTACATAGTTAACGTTTGGATAACGAAGTGGCACATTTTAATATTTTTTTCGAACCTGTTCAATAGTGCCGAAAATATTACTTCGAAAGTACCCAAAATATGACAAAAAACATTACATATTTTATGTATCGATAGCTTTTAAAAGAGTATACCTACAACACAACTGAAGGAGTTCAATGTTTAGATAACTGTCAAAATATGAAATTTGGTTTTAATCGGAGTAATCATTCCGGAAATATGACTTCGAATATTTATTCAAATAGTGCTTGATATCTTTCAACAGATAGACGTACAACATGTCCATTTAAAACCAAAGATTGAATGACGTAATGTCAAAATATGAACGTAGGTTTGAATGTGCTTTGTAGGTCCCGAATTCTGCAAAATATGTATTTATATTGTGCTATTTTGCAAAGCATCTCACTGTCATAAATAAACCTTATTAAAACAGAAGCTTGGATAAAAAATCTAAAATTTGTGTCATATGGTTTCAAGAAATAAGAACTCATGACATAAAATATTCATTTATTAATAAAATAGCGAAACTAGGCATATGAAAAGCGTTCCTACTTAATTAAGTGCGTAGCTAACTAACTGCCAAAATATAAAAATTTGCTTGAAAAGGTAGAATTGTCATTGAAATATGACTAAGAAGCTTTATGTATTACTGTTGTGCTTTGTATATTTTTGGTGATCCTACAACATGATAACCATATAAATTCAAATACTGAATAATGAATTGTCAAAATATAAAAATTCTGTTTCAATCCTTTTAATAGTTCCCGGACAATTGTTGAAAATCTTCGTTTACAATGCAGTCCTCTTTCTTGGAATGTCATACTTACATCATTAAATCGTATTTTAATCAATATTTTGAAGAAGTTCTCTTAAATACAAACCTTGATTTTATTCGATCATAAAGTTCATAGTTATGGCATAAAAATTTTACATGGTTGACATGGAACGATGCACAATTATGAAATGAACGATTGTACAATATATCAAAATACACTACTATTCATAGTTTTAATCCAGTGTAATAGTTCCCAAAATTATATATAGGCCCTATATAATTTTCGGAACTCCCACACTGGATTAGAACCATGAAACGTAGTGTAATTTGATATTGTACAGTCTAATTAAATATATGTAAATTAATGACTGACTGTTTGTGAATTATGCGTTCATTTATTATTCATCCGTCTGGGATGAAACTTTGATGAGTTGTTGAGCATTATCCCACGTAGGTTTCTGACAAACATCTATTTTGTTGGGAAGTAGAGGCCAAACTGGCAATGGGCCAGAACTGGGTACAAAAAATTAGAAAAAAAATTTAAAAAATTCTAAAACTGTTATTTGTGACCCTTAACATCATTTTGCACTATTTAGACTTCACAAATATATTTTGTTTTAATTTTTTTTAGAATATTAAAAATAAGTTACTTTAATTAACAACTTGTAATATTGTTATAACTATTAACACCGTTACTGCAAATAATTTGGAGTGCATTAAAATTTGTTATGTAGACCAAATGCTAATTTCTTTTCAAAACTTTTTATATTTGTTAATAATTTTTTGGAAAGAATAAGTTTTTAGTAAGATATTGAACATAGAAATATATATATACAGTAATTACGCATTACTTAAGATAATTTGAAGTACATAGACGAGAACTTTTGCGCGACTCAAAGAGGCATTTAACTGTAAACCACGCGAAGGAATTTGCAGGCAATAGTTAGAAGTACATAATTATCAACCCTCATATCGCCAACGAACATTGCCAGAATCATTCCATAAATCAATGCACATATTTATTAAATTTCGTATCGCTAACAAAACCAGTTAGGACACTGCGATTACAAGCGATTAGGATGGTAAGTAATGTTGATACTTAGGGCAGTTAAGTTCTTTTTTTGTACATATTTCTCCGTCTTTAGTAATATATTGTTAAGGGTGAATTTTGGATTTAGACATGCTACTATAATACAAAAACTATGAAAGCTAAAAAGTATTCATTGCAGTAAAAAAACACAATGTATGTCTTCAAAACAAACCATGTCTTGTATAAATATTAAAAAAAATATTAAAAAAAAGTATTACAAAAATTGAAATATTTGATGAACTCCCTCCAAAATATTTACTGCAAAAATGTATTGGGCCATTTTAGTATCTTGGACATGCAGAATTTAATTACTTTTTTTGTGCTATATTATATTTTATGGACTCGTTCTTTACAATGAGTTTTAGAAGAGAGGACTTGGTATCACAATGATAAGCAGACCTCTCTATAGGGAGACGTCGCATGCCACGATAAACCAACAGAAGTGAGCGTATTTGGATCGATAACTGGACACTTCCTACGTCTTCCATTACTATTTTGAACCTGGGCATCGATCATGGTTGGTCTCCCGGTAAACTGCATTCACGCATTCAGCAGGTCGTGAATTTGATCCCGAACAACAGCACGAGGAATAAGCCTTCCCAAACCTCATTTGAGTGCAATTCATTCAGTCGTTACATGGCGGAAAAAAATAGATAGGCAATATGTTTAAACGTCAGCGAGGTAATTACACACGAAACTATTGGCACGAACAGACAGGAAATTAGGATGGAATCGACCATGGCATATAGTTAGGAACAATCCTAAGAATCGCCTGGAGCGATTACAGAAAACCGTGGAAACTCGATCAAGATGGCTTACTTGGAATCAAAACCAGATCTTCCCGAATACGAGTTTAGTTATCTTCTACTGCGCCATCTTGAAAAAATAAATAAATATCGACCTAAGTTGTATACGCTACGTACTAGATGCAGCTGTTTGCAAATATTATTTATTTATTCATTCATTTTAAGATCATTGTATACAAAGCTACGTGCGAATGAGTGTGGAGAAAGTGGCGTCAATGGCACGGACTACTGTTTCATTAAATCCAAACACGTATGTTCTAATAAACGTCAAAAGAGCTTCGACAGTGTGAACGGTATATTTGAATCGTGGGAGGTTATAATTTGCTGTCGCAATGGTTCGCCACAAAAACACAGCAGATGAATGTGTCCAAGTGCGAGTAAAATTTATCATTGGGATTTGTCGGTACTACTGCAGTTGAAATGTTCTTTTTGTTGACCCGTTTTATATTACACTGATTGCGTACTCCTATAATGAAAGTGACTATAGATATTGGCGATTAAAAACAACAAAATTAAGCTAGACTCACAAACGTTTTGGTTACCACTAACCGGTTGTAACTGTCCTATTTAACCAAAGTTGCATTCAACTCTAAATAGAGCAGGAAACATTATTACACAGCAAATTTATCACGATTGAATTTACGGGAAAAAAATCATAACAAACTTAATTAAAAAAAAATTAAAAATTTCACGAATGATTTTTATTTTAGTTCATGACTCAAACGTTTATGGTTGACTACTGTAAAAATCTAATTAGTTTTAAAGTTAAAATTGTATAAAATTAAATATTTAATTTAGCAATGAGCATACGCGAAACGAAGGTTTTCTGCTAGTTGACATTTTTAAGTAGTTGACGCAAGATTTGTCAATAGAATAGTTCTTCAACAATCTCTGGTACATTTCGTATCTCTTTTTGCTTTATAAAAGTACTTAATTATCTCGAACACGTAATAGTGTTAAAAATACCGAAATGCTATCATTATTACCAACTATCACTCAAAACTAGAATCCAATGTTTAACGATGACAACAAGGAAACGAATACGTTTAAAAGTTTAGTTTAGAATAAGTGCTTCTCACACAACTTCTTGAAACATGACATGGCAGTCTGGTTCAGAGTTGGTAGATGTCCACGCACCAGCGTTTATGTAGCCTGGGACATAGACAACCACAACAACAACAAAAGTGTGAGTTTTCCCTTTCGTGCTCCACAGACGTCTGAATAGTAAAAAATAATACGCAAAATTCGTGCACTACAACTGCTTGACGTAGATGTAGACACAAAGATTTTTTCTAATAATTTAAAGAGAATTATTCTCAATACATTTTCAAACAAATTGTTTAACGATAAACCGCAACCCTCCCCCCCCCCTAAATTTTAGAAACCGCAACGTATATAGCCTGTTGGTATTCGCATTTAAGAACTCCACGCAGAGAGAAACAGACGTATTCTCGTCTACGGTAAAAGTAACCAGCAACCTGTTGAAACCGAGGGTTTCTTCCGATGAAGAGGCGATAGTCATTGACAAAGTGATTCTTCACTTGATAACAACAGCTCCACACGTCGTGTTGGCAAGTGAAAGTTTGGAGAGTATATCTTACAGCTACATCGATCGAGTAAGATTAATGACAACGGAGCCTCTGACACAGCAGAGAATTGTGAAACCCGCTGTTACTAATTCCATGACCATATACAAGGTGCTTACAATAATTCACGAGGTTAGCCTGGATAAAACAAAATTTCAACTTGAGACATTGTAAAAATGACCAGACCGACCGGTAGTTTTACAATGATTTTGAAAATATTTTTAAAAAAAATTCAATTTTAATGTCGAAGTATCTTCACAGTGTTTTGTTAGAAATATATTGTATTTGTACCTAATATTTTGGTAGCATTACACCTTATAGTTTTTTTCCAGATTTCTGCACCCAAAATATTACCAATTTTGTAATGAAAATATGACAAAATAAAGCAATTTTTTTTTTTGCGAACGCACGGTGCATTATTTTGCAAGAGACGTACATAGAAGTGTGCAGCGTAAGACTTATCTTAGTCTTAAGTTTTTTTTTCAAAGTTAAAAGAGTTTTTAGTTGTTTGCACTAATGTAAAAAAAGCTACCTATTATGGTCGTTCAAAAAGTCACCAGAGCAGTATCTCGATTAACACATGGCTAACCTTGTAATATAGCAGATAAACGCGAAAAAAAAAATGTAAGCGCTAGACGTTACCAAATCCATAATGAAGTGTAACTGTTCGTACGATGAGATCTTGAATATTTGTTGCAATGGGACTTGATAATAAGAATGTATGAATTTGTGAACATACACCATTACTTGCTTATGATTTGTTAACAAAATATGTAAAATACAAGCGGCCCGGTATTAGTTTATAGTGTACTTTATTTGCTTCACTTTGCTATGCACTCGCATTGCAAAAAAAATCATTCAAATACCACAAGCTGTACCTCGTCTCTCTCTCGTCTCCACGCATAAAACGCGGAAATTAAATCCGATACATATAGGCCTCTTGAGCTTATTTTAAATTTCCGCCATTTTAAAATCCTGGATTGTTGGCAGGCGTTAAGTCACAACATCGCTAACCTAAAGTGTTTGACAAAACCTGATCATATGATTGTGAAAACCTACGTAAGTTTTAGCCCTCTATACAAGAAGGTATAACGAGCCACCTTGTTATGTACACGATTGCCCTAAGCATGCTCGACTGAGAAATATATTTTTGACTTATTTTACCACTCATCACTCACAACAGCAATAGGTGATATTCGGGAAAGCAAAACCTCAGGAAACACTGGTAATACTTAGGTATAGAATTTCTCTATTAATAAACGTTGGGCGTATAATTTCATATCTGGTTCATGAAACCGGGCGAAAATCCTTAAAATTACAATGTGCAGAAAATATTAGTTGGATTAGGACGAAGTGTGTAAATTTCCGTGGTAATACCTAAAATAAAAAAAAAAATCGAAAACATGACTTAATTTTGTAAAGTGAGTACGGTATGATTACCACTACCCTTTTAATCTACTTAAAAAAGTCATTTCAGTAAATAAAACAAAACACTACTACTCAATATTTTTATTGTTGAAACTACTTAAGGTGTCGTTGCTGAATACATGAGGTGTTTATTTTGTTTAAAAAATAATACTTTTTGCAGTAGATTTTCAGAGTAACATTGATTCGACTGTAACACAATTTACGGACAAATTGAAAGTACATATTCGACCTACGATTTCAGAAGCTGTTACACATAAAATTTACCATCTCCGTCCTGAACCAACCTGCACATATATCACGGATACTTAGGGATTGTTCCTGAGTTTTTTCAGACTGGTGACAATAACTCAAATATTTTTTTAACCAAAAGCTTTGAAAAAAAAATTGAGTCAATGTGCTTTCACACGATGCACAATACTGTGGATACGTTTTTAAAAATAACGTACCATTCGACAGCAAAAAAAATATTTTGCTTCATTTTTGCTTATTTTCACGACAAAAAACGTGGTACTTTGGGTGATGAAATCTAAAAAACCATTCAGTATATTTCTACAAAACAATTCAGCTACAAATTATGACATATAAGTGTCAAAACTGTGGAGCGAAATTTTAATATGAGTATTAGGTAGCAATAAAAAAAATATTTTCGAAATCACTACAAAACTCGGTAACAAGGCCTTAAAGATAAATATCGCAACATACATATGTCTAGTGCATGACGTGATAAAAATACTTTATACGCCTTAATTTTTAACTCACAAACATAACTATGTTTTGAGAAAATGTTTTCACACCTAACAACATAGTCTTTTGGATGACATATGTAACATGAAGTGCAATAGAAACTAGCTCACAATAATCCTGAAACTAAGTTACCATTTTCTCTATGTTAATAACTGATAATGCATTCTTAGTTGGAAGATAAACAGATAATTGTTTCGATAAATGTTTGTTATTAAACTCATATAATATGATATGCTTGTTGTATATAAGTTTGAAGTATTTTTAGGTTAAAAACTGAGAACTTTAAAATGGTTTCATGGATATTTTTCATGACTGTGTTGGCAACAGTGCATCCACATTTTTAAAACTCTTCTGACCGTGATTTAATAAATAAATTACGACGCGGTTTACCTAAACTTACAGTTATATTCAGTGCCATGTGTGCATGTGTAAAGTACGGGTATTAAATAATGATTAAAGTTAAACGTTGTACTTTATCATTCAGCATGGATCAAAACACTAATAAATAAATTCAAAAGGAGCATTATGTAGCGTTTACCATAAATGATATTACCGTAACATACTGGCTTTCTAGCAGCTCGTAAAACTTTTAATGAATAGTGTTACAAACTGTTAAGAGTAGCGTTACAGACTTTTAATTAGTAGCGTTACAAACAATTAATTAGTAGTGTTAAAACTACTAATGAGTAGTGTTACAAATGTCTAATTGGTAGTGTCACAAAATATAAATGAGTTGTGTTACAATCTATTAATGGGTATTGTTACAAACTATTTATGTGTAGGGTTGCAGTATATTAATGAGTAGTGTTACAAACTACTAACGAGTAGTGTTATAAATTACTAATGAGAAGTGTTATAACTATTAATGGGTAGTGTTACAAACTATTAGTGAGAAGTGTTACACACTATTAATCAGTGATATTACAAATTGCTACTAATGAACAGTGTTATGAATTAATGAGTAATGTTGCAAACTGTTAATGAGTACTGTTACATACTATTTATGCATAGGGATACAAACTATTAATATCAAGCAACAAACTACTATGAGGCAATATATCGTCCACAATGCCTCAGAGCGCATGACGTTTGACGTTCAACAGAGCGTGTCGGGAGGGATGCCGTCAGCGTGTAGGCTACGCACTGCGTAATTATGCGCAGCTTCTCTCTGAGTAGCAGCGGAGCGGTAACGTCCACTGCTGCTCCGCCGTCTTTGTTCTCATTAACGGACTAGTCTACGCATTCTCGATATGACACGCATGACCCTCTTACTCTTTCTCCTCACATCGTCTGTTAACAGACAACCAGATATATCTCTTTAAAGTCGAGGCCGGTTTAGTGATGTGCAGACAGCATAAATATTGATATCAAAGAATTGGTTGGTTCATAACGAAATCACCAACCAAAAATACGAAGATTCCTGACAGATCAAGAAACATGATAAACTTGAGTGTGGTCTATCTTAAAAAAGTATAATTTGGAGAGATACAAACACAAAAATGGTCACTATTTTGTAAAAATAATATGTGGCGATAGGCGCATATTTCGTGTTTTGATGTATTCGGTCTTCGAAACGCATATTTAATTATTATATTTCCTCTTAGTTTAAATGTGGTGGCAGCGTGCAACTGGATTTCTGCAACGATCTGCAAATTTTTGACAAGAGAAAGTTGCCCGAAACGGAACTGTCTAATTTATATATTATTTTTTCCGCTATCATACAAAATATTTACACTTATTAAAAAACACATACATTGATAACTTATTGTAACGTACACTTAATGTATGCTACCCAATTTAATCTGTATATCCGTAACTAACTTACAAAAATAAAATTGAACAATGTTTACAGTCTTCAGATAATAGTGCCACGCATAACTTAATATGATAGGGTAATAAAATAGTTAATTTTATTCTAAACACAATTAGAAATAATACTTTCTTAAAAATAGTTTGAAAATATTTACATACCTTTTAAAACTTATTTTATAAGTTCGAAGCAAAAATAGTAAATATCAATTGTACAACTATTCGAAGCATCTCATGTATTGTTTTTAGGCTTCATCGGGCCATGTTAGACAGAAAGTTTCTCAAAATATATTTTAAAACATTTTTACATTAGACACACGTTTGGACATTCCTGAAAACAAACTCTTCTTCCTTTCCGTCAGAATTTGCTTCAGAAACTTCTACGCTATCTTTCTCTCTCTCTCTAAAAAAAAAAAAAAAAAAAAAAAAAAAAAAAAAAAAAAAAAAAAAAAAAAAAAAAAAAAAAAAAAAAAAAAAAAAAAAAAAAAAAAAAAAAAAAAAAAAAAAAAAAAAAAAAAAAAAAAAAAAAAAAAAAAAAAAAAAAAAA
>PNEQ01052894.1:0-14347 GCA_003012365.1 Medauroidea extradentata | reverse complement strand
CGTTGAGTAGTTCCCCCAAATTTACATTTGCAGAAGAAATCCGGTGAAAGCATACTGAGTAGGCCTACAGTGAGGAACATTTATATAAAAAAAAGTTAGTAACCATACCGATCTCTCTGTAGCTAATTATCTCCAATTTCTTCACAGTTTTTATACTTGGGCCTACTAAACGTCCGTATAAACACACATCCACTTTAAGTAAATGGCTCCGAAGCAGGGGGCATGTGAGAAGATTCCTAACTCCCATATTAAACAACAATAATATTATTTTCACCGAAGGTGCCCGAAGTAGGCTAATCTATGGCAATAATTCACTTCTATTTAATACCAAAGTCCGAACACGCAATTTTGCGCAATTGACACTTCTAGCCATTGATACCTCATCATTTTTTTAAAATGAAAAACTTTGGTTGGTTTCATTCGTGAATTATTATTGTATGCTTACAAACAAAAGCTGCAAGGTACCACTTACCGTTCGGAATTTTTAAACTAAATTGAATGCAACATTACCCAATTAAATAAAGATGCAATCTGCATCAACACGTGGCAATTTTACATACAAACGGCAATGACTGATTGACAATGAATGATGAAGCCAGACTGTGGTCACGCCAATTTAAATGTACGGGAGATACACGAAGCCACCTTTTTTTGGTGTCACAACATGGCAACCCCCTGTTCACTAACGTATTGTCATGTAATAAGTTCGTTATCAAACACCTGTTTCAAGAAAATAAGTAGTTAATCGGTGTTATTAGTTACATAGCTTATTTCCATTAACATCTAAGATATTTTTACTATCTAAATGTGGCTAAACCTAATGCTGATGACCTCAAAATGGCTCGGCGCTATGATGTTACACCCAAAATAGCAGCTTCAACATACACCACAAAAAACTATTTCCTGTCCTTCATAGACCGTGTTCCTGACTATTCTTACCTCCATGGACAAAGAGAGATATATTAAAATTGCCACAATTATAATGATATAATTTTTGTTTTTACATTTTATATTTTAAAATAAAACTATTTGTTAATGAAATGCAGTCGTTTGAATGCATTACTTAAATTCGTTATTATATTTATTGTAATGTTTCTTTTTCGATTCATAAGCTGTCCGACGGAGGAGGGAAACTTTGGCAATCTTCGACTCAGGATTCTTTTTCCTTAACGTCTTTGGGTTCAGAAAATTTGACAACTCAAAGAAAAATTGAGTTCTGAGAACTTACGTAATGTCGCTTCTGTTACACTTATTTATTATGTGGTTCCGTGTAGCAGGCGCCCTTATGTTTCAGAGAAGGAACAGTTGTGTCATATGTAACGGTCATCTCGTTCTACAAACACCTTGTAAAGGGCTTAAAGGGCTGCCGCCGCTGCAGTATTGTCCCAAGCTGGAAGCGAGTGATGATGGACTGAATCTTTGCGATGCTCTCTTGTTTCTGCGCAGCGCGGTCGCAGTGCATTATTGATGGCACTTTTTCAGCACTCGTATTCAGTGGCGTACATCCTGGGGGAACACGAGAATCACCCCTCCTTCCCTAACATCTCCCCCTAGGCCGCGAGGTTTATGTGGATGATTGTGAAGGGGGAAAGCGGTGCGAAGAGATGAGATAGAGGAGGGAAGAGAGATGCTGAAGAAGGTTGGGCAGAGAAAGGCAGAGAATAAACGTTCAAATTAGGTGACTCCAGGGGAAAAGGTTTGCTTGTTCCGTGATAAAAGAAATTTGGCGATGATGATTTTGTTTCTGAGAGGAGGAAAAAGGGGAAAGGGGTTGGGAAAAGAAGGTGGATGAAGGAATAGTGAAGGAAGTGGTTTGCGGCAAAATTTTGAACATAGAAAAATGTGGTAATTTTGCCTCACTGTTTCTGTTAATGCAAATCTCTATTATTTTTCATATCAACTACTTTTTATATTGCGTTCTTACTGTTACTACAAATAGTTGCATAATTCGTTAAGTCTTCTGACATCTCGGAGAAGTTCCCTCTCTTAGATTTCTACTGAAACCATGAAAGTGCAAATAACTGTTCTAAAAGTAATCTAGGTAAATGTTTCCAGAGCTATAGCGAGGAGTGGACGTTTTGTTTCTCATCAATTCAAGTTTAGACTCCGTTGGTACGTTGGCAAACAAGCGGTCACTTTTTTTTACAAGCAAAAATAAACTGTTACGTGATCATCTCTGTTAGTGACAGATTCCAATTACCCAATATACGACAAAAAATGCTCACAGAGCAGAGGGAATAGTTGCGTATATACGACTCTACAGCTTCCGCGCGCGATGCGGTTTCAACACTGCTTTCACACAGAAACAAATTGCTACACTTTTGAGTTCGGATGTCAGCTCAGTCCAGAATATAGCATACAACTACTGCGCGAAGCATGTGTGCTCAATTTACAGTACCCAATCTCATACTGGATATATGTAATACAAGTGAATAAAAATATTTTTTTTGTTCTCGTGCTAGGGGACATTATAAGAGAATTACTTATCTCCTGAGTTAAAGTGATTTTGTCATAACGAGGAAACTTTGATTCAAACATATATATATATATATATATATATATATATATATATATATATATATATATATATATATATATATGTGTGTGTGTGTGTGTGTGTGTGTGTGTGTGTGTGTGTGTGTATGTGAAGGGAAAATATTTCACAGCATGATGTTTCGGAATATATTTTCAACTACCCACATTCAAATTTTATGTGTTTACGTATGTATGTGTGTGTATGTATGTATGTGTGTGTGTATGTATGCGTGTATGTATGTAGTGTGTATGTATGTGTGTATCTATGTATGCATGCATGTATTTATGTATATAGAAACACACACGTATTTAACTTGGATGACCAAAATTGCCACCTGAAATGCAATGAATCACAATTCTTTAGGTTATTAAAATAAAATATTTCTTCCCCAAATGCCTGTAATTAAACATAAATGCATGTCAGACGATTCATGAATGCATGTTTCCATTACGTGTTGTAGATTACGGAATAACTTATTCTGCTTGGATATAAAGTACACGGTACAGTAAGTACGTGTAATGTAAGCTCAGTAGTGGTTACGTAGCAGAATTACAAGTAATAATAATATCGCTTACGTTACTAGGATCAAAAATATTTATTTATGTTGCAGTAGTTTTATGTTTTACTATTGCGGCTCTCAGGCGATAAGAAGTTAATATTCTGAAGTTTCCGGATTCGAGCTCAGGAATTTTTTTATGTAGTTCATGTGATTAACAGCCGAGGTAAGAAAATATTTTTACCAAAGTCTCCAAATCTGTCTGTCCCAGGTATTTCGTCAGAGGTCTCTCTAAATTTAATTAGTAACCATGTTCTGTGGCAGTTCGTTAAAAGAAACAAACCGAAACGGTATGCAATACTTTCTTTACGGCCACAGAGAGGTAACATCTGTTTTATGTTTTTTGTGTAAGAGAGAATTCTTGTAATGGCAATGACAACACATATAACAGTAATGTAACTTTGCTATTAGAATAGACGCGTGGAGTTACCAAACACGGAATATATAAAAATAAAAAAAAATTCTTTTCTTGATGGATTATGTGATTGTTCTAAAAATAATTGTTACAGTACCTTTTTATAACAGCAAACTGTCTTCACCTGTTACTAGAAACAACGCGGTTGTGGATTGTTGTAAACTTTTTATGCGTAGGCGTCTCACATATAACTATTCCATAATGTACAGTTAACATTTACAGCAAAATAAAATATATAAATTGGAAATTTAATGTTTAATACCTTGTTTAAATAATGTCACCAGTACTTTATTGAAACAAACATAGTCGCATACTAATGAATACTATTACAGCATTAAAATTTATTGCTAAAATATGCAAATAAAATATTCTACATTAAATGCATTAGTTAGGTAGTATCAATAAAAATAATTAGTATTTAAATTGACATTTTCGACGTTGTACTGTTCTCAGATCAATTACATCTCTTGATGTTAAATTTTTTCCCTCGGAGCACATAAGGTTCTACATATATATATACACACACACGCGCGTGCGTTTGCTATTAGGAACATGTAACATGTAAGATAATAAGCAGTAAATGTGTTATACTGAGAACAATATTTACGCTGAGCTAAATGTATAATAAAATAACTAAATTTAATTCTCTAAATACGAATGACGCTGCTCAAATAATTACAAAACTTACTATGGAACGAAATGTACCCAAGTAATGAGGTGCAGTGGTTAAAAACTCGCCTCGCATTCTGAAATGCGGTCAGGTTATCCAGATTCCTATTTTACGGCTATTTTTATCGAAAACACCCTTGCCGAATGCTGCGATTAGTCGATAATACAGCCATAGCCCGAGTCCCTTCTCCTTTCCCCTGTTTACAATCCTACCAAGTCTGTAAGGCTGTTCGAAGGCTCATAAATCACCGAACAAATAAATAAACTAGTAAATAATCAATTAAAATATAAGTAATTTTTTATCAGTTTAATACATGAAATTGTACCTATTACAGTTATCTTGAAGAAGATTTGCAGTGTACTACCACAGGCAAGCTGAGCGGGTTACTTACTATATTCAGTCCATTAATTCATCGGGCGCCAACTTATTTCAGAACTTTTAATATTGCCTCAGAGACTAGTCCATTAATTCATCGGTCGCCAATTTATTTCAGAGCTTTTAATATTGCCTCACAAACTAGTTAGCAAGAAAAGTAAAATTACTAAAGGACCTTCCACACAAACAAATATTTATTGTATTCAATAAAATTTACTGAATAGCACAACGATTCAATAAATTTGATTCAACAAGCACTAAAGGGACCTCTTGAATAATTTAACACACAATTTGTAAATAATTGATGTAAAAATAATGCAATTGATTGACAAGTATCTAATAACCTCGCACGAGACAGAAGTTCTCGGTCAAACGAATAGCCTAAAAAATTTGTTATTAATATTGTGTGTATAATTAAAAATAAATAATGCACATATTTATTTTTAACGTGTAAAGGGGGATCATGACAAAAACTCCATATTATAACGTAAACCGGGACAATTTTAGCCCTATGGTAACGCAACATTTATGTCGTTTAGTGAAGGAAGTTATAAGTGTTAACTTGATGGATATATGGCTTTTTATTAACACCCGGCTTTAATTATTTATTTATTTAGCTGGAGACCCTACCACGTTTGTAAACTTAAAATATTATGTAGCCATCCATTTATTTACTGTATTTTTTTTAGCATCGTAATTTTAAAATGAGGTGACACTTGAGAGTTTGTTTGAAAAAAAAAAAAAAAGAAGAAGAGTAATTTTTCTATCTATCAAATTAGACATTATATATGACTTAGGGTTTTTGTTTTGGACTTTTTTTGGAGGAGAGAAACTGTAACAATTTGTGAATACTAAATTTTGGATTTAAAAAAATGCTTAACTAGCACTGAAGCAGCGTAAGAAGCTGGAAAAGGTTTCTCTTCTGACTGCTGAGAGCTAAGTACAAATCATTTAAACTAATTAGTTGCGACTCAGCAGCTAATAATCACTTTTATTAACATTCCTTGTTAATTGCCTTAACCTACGTTGTCAGCATATTTCACCTCGAAGAATCTGTAGTAAGGAAATCTTTGAAGGGAATCTCATCTGCCCTGTCTATTGTGTATTTTAAACAGCTGGACCGAGGCTTTTAATTTAGTCATCTGTAGAACATCACATTACAATTAATTAAAAATAGTTCGTTACAGTAGCTTGGTTAATATAAGGTAAATTATCTATCAGGATTTGGTCAAAAATATACCTAATACGACTTATAACACTGGCTGACGAACATTGCACACCTTAAACCGGTTGGTTTTGAAGCACGACATTTTACACGGGAGTTTCTTATGTAACACAGGTGAGCACAAATGAAGGTTTATTGAAAATTCATACCTTAAAGGGTTTAAATAGGTGATAAAAATTTGTGTGGAAGTTCGTCATTTTTGCAGACTGATACGCACGATATTTACATTATACAAAACAACAATAACAGTTGGGCTTGCAATATTTTGGTTGATAATTTAAACGATGCACCACGCCTCCCAAAAATATGACAAATCTGTAATACAAAAATGGGCGTTTGTTTGATTGTTCGTCTTCTATACGGTCTTCATTCATTCGTTCACGATGGAACTTTGGCGAGTTGTTCGAAGATTTTTTCCCAAAAAATGTATACTTTAAAGAGGAAAGATAAAAGGGGAGAGTTCAAGGGTAGAATGGTGTCTCCAAAATGTTTCTAAAACTGCCATTTTGCACTATTTAGTATTTTTGAAAACTCGATTTGATCTAAAAAATTTGCTTCAACCTCAAAATTAATATTTTGAACGTGACAAAATAACCCTTGTTTTCTGTGCTTTGAAAAGTCTACCGTTGATGTATGTTTCCTTGCTGCACTTAGGTGAAGTAGGTATGTAGTTGGAGGAAGGATGAGAAACGGTTAGAGCAGTTCGGGGGAGTGCGGGGGAGAAGGTCCGGGGTCCTCTATAGGGAAGTAGGAGCACGCAGGCAAGCGGTTCGAGGGGAGAAGGACGACTTTTAATTTCCGTCCTGCAGATTCCCGTGCACTCAGTTTCCGCTGCTACGTGGCAGCGTATCTCCCTTCCCCTCCTCAGACGCCCTCACAGACGTTTTATATTGCTCGTGAGCTGGGCCTCCTTACATATTCGCGTCTCGCAGAGACCGTTCCTTGCACCTTGGCCCGTGTCCCGCTACAGCAGCCGCTGGATTGAGACATTCGTCTTTCGACATTTGTTCGGGATATTACAGAGGAGCTCGTTGTGGCTTAGGGTTTGCTGGAGTTTCTGCCTACCCTCCTCGTACTTAGCTCCATCAGCAGTAAAGCATACTTGGTCGGCAGCTATTCGGACATTCATGAAAGTTTCGATGTGTTCGACGTTTCTGCCCGCTCCTAAGTCGTAAGTTATCCAATTATGTAACATGCAAGAAAGTTTACATACAGGATGTTGTCAAATTGCATGTCAGTATTTTGGGGACACAATCCAAACATCTCGAGGAACAAAACATATTATATGGGGAAAACTTCGAAAACTCACCGTTTCTGAACAAGTCTGATGTACCAACGGTATCTTTTCGCAAGTTTGTATCAACTTTCACAGTTATTCGTACTGTTCATGGGCTAGTGACATAGCAGAGTATTGTACAATGTACACAGGACTGCTGTAATGCCAATCCACAACATGATCCAGCCCACACTGTACCGTATAACATTTAGCGCAGAAACGGTGCGTTTTGGGCCTATGTTCATATAATATATTTATTTTCAATATTGACATGCAATTTGACACAATCTGATATATACATATATATATAATTTGTTAATAACATACGGTTTTAATACTTGTCATGCAAAGTCTTATTACTCTTCTTTAAACATTAAACCTAATTACATAGTGTCCTTTATATTCTCTAATTTAATTTTCATTAGGAATTTCCTCACTGAATCTGTACCTGTAGTTCAGGAACGCGTTGTATATGCAGATATATTTCATGCATGTATATATACATATGTACAACCATATATGTTTCATTAACATTTGTTTAGTGCTTAAAAAGTAAAGTAGTCAGTGCATATTTGTGGGTTAGAATGATGAATAAGTTTATATTTTAATAGTTGATATTTTTTGCGTAAAAGCTATAGTTTAGAGGTATTTTATTTAACGTATTGTTAATGTGTGGTTGAAACAAGTGAAGTTATTTTCAGAAGTACTTCACACTCCTTGTTTAAGTAAAAATACATGAAATTAAGTGTAGGTATTTTTTTTAATGATTTTAGGCCTAACACTTGACGTTAAGTCCTGCCTGCATTCCTAAACTATAAAACACTTTGTAAATATTAAAATTATTTTCTTTGAACTTCCACAAACCTTTGTACAATTACAATGGTTTTTACTGAAAAAGTATTTGTTTGTAAATGTTACAAGAATTTCCTTTCTATGAAAATGTAGGAAATGTTTTCAGTTAACCAAAACTACAGGGTTGTCAGATATTATATAACCTAATTTTGTAGAAAACACAGCCTCTGTTATGCATTATGCTGGAAGAAAGTGAACATTCACATAATTTACGTGCTAGAAAATAAAGCAAACCAAGTAATTATAATATTAATTGACTTCATAAAAATAAGAAAAAGAGATAACGCTATATAAGTCGTGGTGGTTTAGGGGTTAAATAAGCAGGTTCAATAACTGGTGCATCCATGTTTTTACTTTTCTCAAGTATGGTGCGCCAAATGGTCACCATCCTTATTATTCAGATTAATAGCCGTAAACTATCATAAATTATCATAAATTACAAATATAAAAATTAACCTGCCATGCGACCATTCGTCCTTCTCGGCATCATGTCACGAGGTCGATGAAACCACAGTGATAAAGCCAGCATCAATGTACACAGTTTTATTTGAAAAAAAAAATATCTGTTTATAATTTGTCTCTATGGAGAAGGCAGGAGCACTTGGACAAGCATCTGGGTCTTCTCGTCCCCCTACCCTACTCCCATTCGTGTAACCATCCTAGCTGTTGGGGGGTAGGAGGGAAGATGAGGAGAGCCAGCAGCCTACAGTAGGATTTAGGAAACAATTACTGAATAAAAATGATTAGAATACTGTAAAAAGAAATATTAATATTAAGGAAAAGCATGTAATGTTCTTGTCGAGTGTTTAACAGAACGTAATTGGAATTAACATTCAGTAAATACGGCGAAGGCAGGAAGTTGCCGTCCTCAAGGGGCGGAGCCATCTTTCATAAGCTGTATCCTGATTGGCCCAAATGAACGAAGGTCTGCTGGGCAAGCGGTGGGGATTTTTGGCGCCCAACAGGAGCAACGCGAGGAAGTTTTGAGCGGTTGAGGCCTCGATCTTTAGTTTTGCAGTGGTTTCGAAACAATTTTTTTTTTAATGCAAATTAATACGTATATCAAAAATTCATTCTTACAGTTTTAACAATTATACAGGATGAGTCGGGAGGAAAGGTACACGCTTTGAGGGGTGATAGTACTGGTGATTCTGAACAAAACGTTTCTAATAAACATATGCCCATTTCTTAACCGTTTCAGAGAAACCGAATGAAAACAACAAGGAACGGGAATTGTGCAGGTGACGGTAAATCACGATACTGTTATCGCATGTTTTGTTTAATTGTGTACATTTCCTCATTAAACATGTTCAAACACTCCACAACTAACTTCAATGCATTTTACTGCTCTGATAGACAGCTGCCGTGTTGCTGATCTGAGCTCATTATTACATTGCTTTACTTGAGCACAAGCATGGTAAATACGAGCGAGAAGTTCCTCTCTTTTGTCCACTCTGCGCGTGTAGACTTCGCTTTTAAACCAACCTCACACACAGTAATCCAATGGGGTAAGATCAGGTGACCTCGGTGGCCAAGCAATGACTCCATGGCGAACGATCTAACGCCATACGTTTCGTTGAGGTACTGTGTCACTGGCCGTACAGAATGTGCAGGAGCTCCGTCTTGCTAAAAGTACATACGAGCTCTTGTTGCCAAAGGGATATCCTCCAAGTATTTTGTTGTCAATATAAGAAGCCAAAATGAAGTAAAATAATTTTTTACTTGCAAACGGTACATTATTTTAAAAGACGCTCTGGCAAAATTGTGTATCGCATGACTGTACAAATTTTTAAAAATATTTTAATTGCATTTGGTTAAACAATTTTCGAGTTATTTGCAATTGTTTCAAATAAATGAAAGATCATGGCCTTAAGACAGACAGTGGGAAGATGCGGAGAACGACGGGTCGCTGTGGCACCGCCGGGTGACGCCTACCAGTTTAGGCAATTCGTGACAGAGAGCCGCTCAGTGTAATTCTGACAAGATATTTAGAAGTGAGGCAATAAGCGCCACAGGTCAGGGTGGCAGACCGCTGAAGATGTCATAATAATATTCAAGATAATTAAGTGGTTTGTCACTGAGACTAACGGGTGTAACCGCTAAGTGCAGAATTAAGATCGGGCAAACACAATTTGTATAGAATCGGTCGTGCCATGAGAGGACAGTACGGATTTGTTACCCGTTTGAAATTGAACATGGCGATTTATTTATTTGATATCAAAAATTGTAACGCACAAGATTGTTAAACGTGAAAATGTTCTACCTGGCAGTTATTTTGATACATAAGTTTATTTCGTAATCAAAATATAATCAATTTTTCAAATTTAATTTTTCCTTATCGCAAGTACAAATACAATGCTATGTATGTAACAGTTTGTATTATTTTTACAGGAAAAATATTAGTATTTTACAACGACTTGAATTCTTTCTTTTCCTTCAGGTATTGCTGTGATCGTACTTTTTTGATGTTCCCTTGCATTGATTCTTTACACAGGACGAGTGTAAATTCAGCCGACTAACTTTCCCAGGTTATTACTTGCAAACATCAGCGCAATGATTTCTTGGAAACGTTTAATCGGAGAGTGAGGACTTGGATGAGGGCAGTACATTTTAGATTTAAAAATGTTACACTGTACATGAACAAAACAAATAACATACATAATTGCAATAAAGGCAAGCAGCTTAAATTTTTTTAAAAATTAAGAATTATGTTTCAATAACAACATTTCGAAAACTGTAAGATCCTCACATTTCAAAACACTAGTAATTGATTTCATGATTAATTTCAACTACTTCATTATATATTTAACCACAAGAGATTTAAAATTATTAGAGGCAGGAAAAATTCACGGGTTCACTGACCTGTACACTATACTTCAAGAATATCGGTTTTCTGAAGCAAATACTAGCTGCTCATTGGCTGCTTGCTGTAGTTATGCATTTAGCTGTTTATTTGTTATTGGCTCGGCGCCCTGTAAGACGTGTCAACTAAGTAAAGGGCCAATTGCGAAAGTTATACGATCTTATAGTTGCTTGAAGTCTAGCTTGTGCCTCAACGAAAACGAGAATTTTTCAGGTAAATAAATATTATGTTTTTAGTGGGTCGTACTGCTCTTTGTATTCAATTTAGTCAAATGTGCCACCTACGTAGAATATATTTGTATATTTTATTAAGGGATAGTAACCTGCAGGGGTTTGTTGGTTGCATTCCTACTCACCCTGTTGTGTTTGAGCGAAATTCACTATATCCAAGACGGTATAGCTAACATTGACAAAATCAGTTTGAACTTAACGCATTAAAAATCTTCAGTTGTTAAATTAATCAGAAAATGTCAAATGTGCAACCTATGTTTACATTAATTTCTATATTTTTGTATGGAATAGTAACCTACAGTGGTTGGTTGATCGTATTTCTACTCACCATGTTGCATTTTGACGAAATTCTCTGTATCCAAGAATAATGGTTAACATAGGTTAAATTAATTGGATCTTACTGTATTCAAAATCCACGCTTGTTAACAGTTATACACTTTCAGGTGATGTAGGATTTTACAATGCAAATAATGTCACTATTTCCTGAATCAACAATTTAGATATAACAAGATCATTAAATCGTCGTAAAACTGGAAAAAATATTACAGTTGAGCTAACAGCCGAGTTTGAAACCGCTAGAAAACTGCCCTTAGGTTACTAAATCGACCACGTGACCAGTTTCAGGGGCTTAAAATTTTGTAGATTTAAAGTTCAAATTTACTGAAGAAGAGTAGCACACTAAATTCCTAAATAGCTCTGTAAAGCTGTCTGCTGGTGTTTAGTTAAGTTTTACTCTCATGCATTTCAACTGAAATTTATAATAACGGTATACACAAACATTATTTAACGAAATTATAAAATATCGCTATTTAATATTTGTTTAAACAATGTGATACGTATTTATTTTGAAAATAATATATGTATGTTGCAATAAAATAACAAAATAATTTTCTAGTGCAGTATTATAATACAATTTTTATTACAAGGAGAGAAACAGATCAGTCACTGCTACAGTGAAGAAATAAGCAATTTATTTTCAAACGACGTTTACGAAAGCTAACCTGCTAGAGTAATATATTCTAGACTATTTCTGCCGTCGCTAGCTACAGATTAGTTAGGTTGCGAACAAATAAATGCAAGCCGATAGCTAGGTGAACTTTTTGTACCAAACATTCGTCCCTCGGATCACTTTGTAAACATAACGAGTTGAAATTATACTCTACCCGGGTTAAGAAATGATTGTTCGTAAATCGAGATACGGGAAAGGAACAAAACAACATCGAAATTCCACAAAACTTCTAGTTTCCGACTTAGCCGCATGCGGGCGCTAATATTTGACGTTATAAACAATCGATCTTAAATTTCTGTACCTTAAATCCCAAAATTGGCGGTTTCGAACACTGTAGATGTAATTAGTGTAGAAATAGTACTTCAAGTGACGCACACTTACTGCCGGCCAACAGCAGAAATCAGAAGAGCTCATAGTAACTTTGAGACCAGTCTTCTGTCAAATAACAACGCGGAATTTTCAGGTGTCTGGCAATAAGACAGCGCCTTAGGATAAGCGGGTGCACATACAAGATAAGACATTGTAGTCACAATGACCGCACGCGTTATGACATGCCCCAGATTCCTGGTGCTGGCAGACGAGTATCGTCCCTGGAATATTCCCCTGGAATGCCGGGGCAGCCTGGAGAATGCGCCACCCGCCGGGGGCGGAATGCGGCTGATACTGCCTCCACTCCCCGAAACCCTAAACTCTGCTCTCAACATTGCCTTACCACTGATAGCGTGCCATAGCCACAGCGACTGGATTGGCATCTTCGATACGTACGTTCGATTTTCAAGTTAATCGATAGCTATCAAGCAGAGGTACTCTAGCAGTGTCCGAAACGCCAATTTAGGTTACTGAATAATCCACGTGACTAGGTTAGAGCAGTAAATATTTGTGGACTTAGTGTGTAAAATGTACTAAGACTAATTAGAACGCTATATTCCCACACTGCTCCGTAAATTCGTCTGCTGCAGTTTACGTAAGTTTTTTTCTGCGATTTAGTCGAAAAAGTACATATGTATTAAAAGAAAGCAATAATGAAAATTTGCGCATGGTGTTATTTAACGTTATATATATATATATATATATATATATATATATATATATATATATATATATATATATATATATATATAATGAAATAAAATTCGCTTTTTGCAACTTAATGATCCTAAAACCAAATAGTAATTTAAATGTAAAATCCGAATTGCAGGTTGTAAAAACACAGTTAAATAATCCGTCTAAATAAATAACTGACAATTTATTCAACGGAGAAACGTAAAAGATAAACGAAATATCATTGAAATGCAAACAACAAGTCTCTAATTTCCAACCTTGCCACTCGGAGCTCTGTTTTGTAACGTTCGAATCTAGCCACTGTAAATTTCCAAACCCTAGAAAAAGTAAGAGTTGCTTCGGACACGTCCCTTGGATTGAGAAAATCATGCGTTAGGCCTTTTGGTATATCTGTGTCGTGATTATAGCGAAAAATATTTTTCCAACATGCATAAATTTAAGGTACACTGTGTGAGGTGCACTCTACGTTTGAATGAAAATTTGTTATATGTAGGAATTTAAAGAACTATAGAAACAACATTAATAAAAGTCAGGGACTTTGTAGACGTATTTTCTGTAACCTTCTAATAAAAAAGAAATAAAATTTCTCCCTTTATTAAAAATCTCAAGGCTTTACTCAGAAAACGAGTCCTTTTAAAATCCCATAAAAAATACGGTTCGGAATGAAGTTCTTCAAAATTCGTAATTTCAATTATTTGTTGGACCAATTTCGTATTTGCAAAACTATATCAATATGTTTTACGCACAACTATTTTTTGTGAGATTTATAAATTTTCAACAGAAAATATGCCTGCGATTATATGAACACAGAAATAATATTTTCAAGGTTATGTGCGTGTACAGGCAAACTATATTATGTCTACAGTTTACCAAATCTACTGATATTAGTAGACGCTTTTATAATACTAAACAACATCCTTGCTAAGGATCTTTGCGTGACCTAACCTAATCCAGGTGAACAAAAAAGTGTTATGTATGAATATCTGAAATGGAGAGAATTACTTTATTTGCCAACCTGTGGGATATTGATTCCAAAAATGCTCAGGATTTATATTTACGAGCTCTTATCACACAAGAGGAAGTTAAGGGCGTTCAAGTGGGGAAAAATTCATAATTTTATATTTGTATAAAATAGTGTTAGTTTTGTAGACATTACTTAAGAGTACATTAACATCTAACGGAAAAAAATTAGCTCATCTAGTTTTCCCGTAATGTCACTTCAAAGTCAAAATTTGCATATTTTTACTTCATACAAAACTTGAAAACCAGTAAATATAA